>PVKU01015108.1:0-19603 GCA_004027475.1 Anoura caudifer | reverse complement strand
GGTTCTTTGGAAACGGTGTCCTGTGATTGGCTGAGCCCCGCGGGGTCCGATTCCAGGGTGGGAGCAGGACCTGTGGGGAGAGCACTGCAAAGACTTGTCGGGTATGGCGGGGAGGGATCAAGCAGGATTATGTCGGCAAAGAAACCTCTCCCTGGAGCCCGGGGAGATGGTGAGCTCAGCAGCAGCATGAGAGCCTTTTGCAAACCCCTCCAGAATTGCTGGGATAATTGGGGTTTAGCTTTCTTGACAACAATGAAATAAATATGTCATAATTGCCCATTTTTAAAAGCTTCATCCTTCTTTCACCGGGATAAAATGATCCTGGCAATTTGGAGCCCCGGAGAGGCGGGCCCATTATGTGTTGTTAGCGCCCCTGCTCCCCGGCTCCCCACATAAAAGTCTGACGCAGCACCTCCCCGTTCCCAGGCCCTCCTCTCCCTGTTCAATCTTGTAGCAATTAGCAGGCATTTCACGGCCCATTTCTGTCAAATAATGTCACTGGGCAAACCGGGTGTCTTTGTAACCGGCTGAGGACTGCAAATCATTTTCTGAGCTCCAGATGGAGAGAGATTTTGAAATTTCATGGGGGGGTGAGTCACTGCGGGCCGAGCACAACTTCCTTGCTCCCCGACCTCCTCTCCCTCTCCGAACTCGAGGTCAGCGAGGAGTGTGCGCAGGTTCTGCCCGTGTGTCCTCGCCCCGCTGAGGTGTTTGCTCCCCGCCCCCTCCTTCTGGAAGCTCGGTTCCCTGCAGCACCTCACGTCTCCAGCAGGCGGCGCCCCTGGCGAGCTGCTCTGATTTCCCCCCAGGCCCTCGTCCCAACTCTCCTGGGGAATCCTCCCCACCATCTCACATTCTGACAACTCCCAAATCTTTATTCCCAGCCTCCCCTCCCTCCTGCTGTCTGGGCTCACACGCAGCAGCCTGTGACCCCCACCCGCCCCCTTGGGTCCCATTGGCTCCTCCAGCTCAGCATGGCCCATCGTGGTCCCTTCCCCGTCCTCTGCTCTGGATGACCCCTACTGCCCCATGATTCCAACCCATCTTCCAAAAACCAAGTCTGATAGCACCTCCTGACCCCAGATCCTTCCACAACTCCGCAAAGATTGTCAGAACAAGGTTGAAACCCTACAAAGCTCAAGGCTCCCATGGCCACGTCCCTTCACCACCCCTCCTTGGGGGAGGCCCAAGCCCAGGGGTTAGTGTCGTGGCTCTGCAGCCGGGGAGACTGGGACTGGAATTTTGGCTTCACCACCGACAAGCCCTGTGTCCCTGGAAAAGTCACATCACCTCTCCATTCTGCAAGCTCCTCCCTCGTCTGGGAAATGGGGGATCGTGATGGCCCCTCCCAAAGGGGGTTGTGAGGTCTCAGTCACTCAGTGTGCACAGCAGCCTGCTAGGCAAGCCATCAGCCTCAGGAAGCACCACTTCTTGGCACTGGTTTCAGCTCGCTGATGCCTCAGGCCACCTTCTCACCGTCCGCACATCTGTACGGGAGCTGTGGTCCATCTGTCTACTTGTCTGCAATGGGAGGACCTCCGGACCAGACACCACATCTTCACCAGCGCTGTGTCTTGACGTGGGCCTAATGCCTAACACAGCCCTTGGAACCTTGTAGCTGTAAAACACTTGTCTGTCGATAAGCGAATGGAGGGTGGGTAGATGGAAGGACAGGTGTCGCCCGCACAAGGGGGAGGCTATGAGGGACGAATGATACAGGCGTGTGTAAGTGCCCAGGACCCGTGCTAGTGCTTGACGGGGTCAGTGTTCTCCTTCCCTTTCCCTAACGCACAACCCTGAAATGATCGGGAAGAAAGATCTAGAAAGGCGCCTGCGGCTGAATTACTTTATCACCGCTTCTCCTCATTGTGCCACCTCGACAGCCGATTCATCTCACTGCCCCTCCATCGACCTGGGGCGCGACTCGGTGACCCTGGCATGACGCCAGCACATGGCAGGCACGGTGTGGGTGCTCAGACAGCAGTAGGGGCTTGTGCCCCTACAGGCGGCTGGAGGGTGTTTCCACCGTGACCATTGCAAAGAAGCACGCAGCCACACGACATTCACAGAACAACACTCTAGTGAAAAGTGCTGGCAGCACCCACTGAGGACCACGGAACAATCAACCGACAATGGCGACACAGCAACATCACGTCACGAGACTCCCAGGTGCTAGGGATACCAGTGGAAGTTGACTCAAAGTGTATCAGACAAACCCAGGCCGGCGAGGGCACTGGCCACTAGAGGGCGCCACCAGCACTGCAGTCCCACCGGAGGAGCTGCACTTTGGCCACGGACCCCGTGCCAGAGGACGCTGGCCTAGGACACCTGCGAGGACTCCGCCGCCTGTGGGGCCAGCTGCAGGGCCCAGAGAGCAGAGGGGCAACACCCAGAGCTGCCTGTGGGAATGAATCCAACTGAGCCAGGACCCACATCACACACTCATCCCCACAGCTGTTTTTTTCTTTGTTTTTTTTTTTTGTTGTTGTTGTTTGTTTGTTTTGGGGTGGTTTTTTTTTTTGCAACAAATTGATGTTTTTAATGCACACATGTTTTCCTGAGTCTGTGCAAACCCTTTGGGTGATGGTGTCGAACATCAGCTTCTGTAGGTGGCCCTCAGGCCCGCCCTTCTGGGAGGCCTTGCATGTCGGGGTCTGTGGGTGCGCTGAGCCAAAGCCGCTGTTGCACCGCTAAGGAGAGAGGGAGGAAGGGGTTAGCAACTCCCGAGGTCCCCTCACACCGCCATAGCGTGCCCCAGCTAGTTTGTGGAGGACGGACAGCAGGGGCCAGGGTCGCAGCCCTGGGGGAGGCCATCACTGCTGCTCAGGAAGAGGGGACGAGGGTGTGGGGGATGGTGGCAGTGGAGGGCTTGGGGCTGTTCTCGAGGAAGAGCCAAGGGACCTGCCCGCCAAACGCCGGTGCCGAGTGGGGAGGACGCAGCGTGCCCCAGGAACAGCCCTCAGTGCCCTGGCCCAGGGTGCTCCTCGAAAGGAGAGATTTCTACCGTCTGCTGGTTCTTGGGTCAGGATCCTGTGGAGGCCCAGGGACTGAAGGACGGGGAGATGTCGGTGTCCCTGAAGGTCCATGGGGCCAAGCCCTTTGTTAGTGGGACTCCCGCCCATGAGGAGACACAGGGTTGAAAGCACATGGAGTGTCTTTTTCTTAGAAGCTGGGAGTATCCCACAGGGGAAGGGGCCAGGCCTCCATTTCCTCTGTGACAGAGGAAGGGAAAAACCCCAAGAAAGAAAAACAAAATATTCTTCTCGGAGTCTCGTCTTCAAGCAGCATGTGGGCATGACAGGAAGTGCCAGCCCCGAGTAAAGTGGACAGAGATCCCAGCAAAGGGGGACTGTCGCATGGCTTTCAGAGGTGGGGCTTCAGACACAGTGTCCACCCGCCGTTGCCACCTGAGGGCAACTGGCTTTCCTGCAGCAGCGTGAGGGGGCTGGGGTGGGGTGGGGCAAGCCAGCCTCCCACCCCTGCCAGGGTGAGTAAACAGGAAGCAAGGACAGAGGCCAAGGGCATTAAATCCCAATTATCTGCTCATCCTAAATACTTCCTGTGAGAACAATTTGTCATTGACATACTTAATTAGACTCTTGACCAATATTTTCCAGATGTGCGGATTTTCGCTAAAAACCAGAGCACAGATGTCTCCCACATTTAACAAGACAGCTGAGGCAAAAATCTTTTTTAAAAAAGTTATAGTAGGAGCTACAGCTATGAAATCGTAGCTCAGCACGTCAAGAAAGAGACCCCATTGGCCTTGGGGGTCTTTCCAAAGAAACAGGCATCATCGGCAAAGACAGGGTCACGGAGGTGTGCCCCTACGGCCAAGGCTCAGCATTCCAACTCCTCAAAGCTCGGGGCAGCCCCCAGGCTCGGGGGGCCTTTGGTCTATTTTACATGCTGGGAGGGACTGCGAGAGCCAGGAGCAGTGGGGGCGGGATGGGGACCCATGTCCCTGCTTTACCCTGCAGTGCCTGAGTGGAAAACCCAGTACTAATGAACGTGCTACCCCAAGGCTCTCTCCTTTGGAAAATGGGGCTTCAGCAGCCACAGGGTGCTCCCCACAGTCATCGAGGGCCAGGCAGAGGGTGGGGACAGAAATATGAAGAAAACTTCCCCTGGCATCTACCACCATGCCGACTCAACTACAAGAATCCGTGCTTATCTTATCTCGCCTCATCTTATCTGTCTACCTATCTGTCTATCTTCTGTCTATCCATCTACCTACATATTCATCTGTCCACCTGTCCATCCACCCATCCATCACCCATCCATCCTGTCTGAAGCAGGAACTCCACGTAGCTTCCATCTGGCCTCATTTATTTCCTCCGTAGAACTCATCTCCAGCAGTGATTGCTTGGTTTGTACTTGTTTCCTTGTCTAGTGTCTATAAATTACAGTGACTGCCAGAACAGGGGCCTTCCCTATCTTCCCCCCGTAGTACCCGGAGTACCCACCACCAGGCCTGAGATGCCATAGAAACTGAATAGAGGGCTGAGGCCCAGAGTGGTTGTGTAACTTAGCAAAGGCCACACAGCAGGTAAGAGAACAACCTGGAATCAAACCCAGCTTCATGGGTTCCAGAAACCCGGGTTTATTCCCTGTACTCAATGATCTAGTACAGCTAGGACTACACAGTAAGTACATAATTCTTACTGAATCATTAATTTTATTTCTTAAAGCACCTCTCTCCTGCCCCCAGCCTGGCTAGGATCACAAAGTGGGGATTAGGGTTACAACTCCCTCACTTAGAAAAACCACTTTGTTTCAGGACAAGGATGAGTCACTATGCCACTGAGTTTCGCTAAATTAACTGGTATAAGCCCTGTCTCCCATGGCACTGTGTTGAAAGGCTGGTGCTTTTATCCCAGGACACTTAGGTCGATAAAAGAATAATAAGGCTGAAAGGCTTAACTACTCACAGGGCGGGGGGTGGGGGGGCGGTGCAGGCAGCCCAGGGGGCTGGCAATGCCAGACACAGAAGATACACTCCCCGGGAGAACAGAAACGAAAACCTCTGTGGCGTTGTTACGTCCCAGTTCAACTGATTCTTTTATTTTCATTGTAAACACAGTATAAACATATGGAAAGTAATTCTGGTTGTTGTTTTTTTTTTTTTTAAATCTTGCCCAATGCTGACAACGCTGTTTTCACTGGGGGGGTCCCTTCTGGCTGAACGCCACGTGGATGGGAGGCTGGTAGCGAATGTTCCACGCTGTGCCCCCTTTTCATTAACATTTCTTACACATCCGCTTCCTTGCTGTTACACGCCCCTCACCATCACCGTTTTTATTGGCTACCCACGTAAATGCCCCTCTCAGACTGTATTTAAGCCACTGTGGTTGGATATTGCTATTGGTTTCAGATTTATCTATTGTGTGATTACGCCATAATAAGCATCCTTACGTCTGTAGCACGTGTTTTTTTTCTTTTGTTAAAACCGATTACCCTATTTAAGTCTTCCTATCAAGTGAGGATAGAAACATTGTTTGCTCTGGGTGTGCACGGTTACATTGTTTCAGCCCTACTGTCGGGGTGGCGGGGCATGAGGCACAAAGGGCCCAGGCTCACCTCAATGGCGCCAGCATCAGCTCGTTTAGCAGAAAAGCACGGTGGGGTTAATTTAATAGAGTAGAGCGGTAACTTGCTGTTTCCGGTTCCAGCCCATTGATTACCAGCGCTGTTAAATAGTCCTCCCATGTTTGTTTTCCGGTTGTGGTGCATGTTCTGTGATGTAGCAAAGTGCCAGGAGAAAACTTCTTAAGACTATAAATCCTGTAGCCATCAGGCAATACGCTTTGCACAGAAGGCTGTGTGAGCTGACCCTCCATTAGCGTATAGGTCCGGGAGTCACGCCAGGCACATCCACCGGTAAGCGAGCAAGGGTTTGCCTGAGAAAAGCTCTGCCATAAAATGGAAATTTACTTACAGCCCCTCCTTCATAAAGACTTACATTGTCCTCATGTCAGGGCTTAGTAAAAGCTAATTTGCTTCTAAGGAACTTGGCTGATGGGGCTGGGCAAGCCCAGCCACCTGTCAGAGCTCACTGAACTGGCAGGACCCGAGGCGGGGATGCCACACTCCGCCCGGGACGGCAGGGAGGCTTCCCTTACTCACGATCAAGTTCACACTTCCAATTCATTCTTATCCATGTTTTCTCATTTTTATGCACAGTGTGTCCAGGAATCATGCCGCGTGGCTCTAGGGACATCCCACTCATCTATGCCAGTGGCTCCATGGAATCCAAACATGTCACCATGGCCTCGGACAGGCCCAGTCAGAGGGCATGTGGTGACAGGCTGTGCCCAGATATTCTCAAAATGGCTGTGCTACTTTTCAACCACACAGCCATCGGGAGGGTTTCTGTCTGCAGCATCCCTGCCCCAAACAGGAAACATCAACTGTTTTAGTATCTACAAGAGTGCTGAATGAAAAGACATTTTGTTATATCTTCAACGTGCATTTACATAACCATCAATATACCTCAGCCCATTTTCCTAGGTTTCAGAGTCACTTGTATTTCTTTTTCATTATACACTTTTTGCTCGAGCACACAGCCGTCCAATATCCTCGGCTTGGCAGCATTTGCAGAATTTCAAGCTTGAAACTTGGGCGATGGTGAAATTGGAGGTCATGGCTGGGTGTCAGAAGTTTCTCTGTTCGAGGGCAGTTGCAATAACACGGAGCTGACTAAAAGTGTGTGCGTGCCAAGCATCCTGGGGCCAATGAAATCACCGTTTGGATGTCCGGGCTGCAGAATCGTTGACCTGGGCACGACATCAAGTTCGCCAGTGTGTCTGACTGAGAGCCGCTCGGGGACCGCTGGCGTCTCGCTGGGGTGTGGGCTGGCAGCTCCTCCTGGTTTCAAAACTCACAGCCATGCCTCTTCCTGCTCATCCGGCACGTTTAATTTGTCTCGGAGCTTTGCGGAGAACCAGACGCATGGCATGTCAGGACGCATCTGGAACATTGGAAGGGTTTCTCTCAGCTTCCCCACTCCCCCCTTCCTGCCAGACTGCACCCCTCTGTTGGAGATGGAGGATCCTCCCCAGCGAACAGGCCCCGGGCCCCTCCCTTTTGTCTGTTTTTGTGGATCAGTCCTGATGCTGCATCCAGGCTCCGCCTCCGGTACTGACAACTTGGCACTTGCCTGATATGACATCTTCAAGGTCCTGCAGACAGGCAAGGGAGGTGAAAGAGAGGGCAGTGTGGAGGGAGGGCTGGGGGGCAGCATCACAGAGCATCTGTCTCAAAGACACTGAATGAGACCCTAGACCTCGATGGCTGCGGATGTCTCGGCCCATCTGCCTCCTGGCAGAGCTGTGTCTAGCTCCCCCTGCTGGCAAACACCCTGGCCATGGAGTGAACCCCTCCACCAGGTGCTGGAGCTCTTGTTCCACCTCAAGGCCATGGCCACTGTAATGGGGCAAGCCGTGCCGTCCGACGGAGGTTACGGCGGGGGCCTGGGTTCTGCTGAGGACCCGGATGGGTTTAGGTGAGCAATCTGGGGCAGAGCTGGGAATCCAGGGGGGAGAGAAGAGGCCACAAGTCTGAGGCTTTTCCAGGGGCTGGCAAAGGACAAAATACGGCATGGGGCCCTGGCCGGCGAGGGCCCATGTGGGAGCAGGTGTGAGCGGGATCTGCAGTCGGCTGTCGTGAGACAGGCAAGGGACACCCCCTTCGACCCTCTCCACCACCTTCTCGGTAAAGCCACACACTCGTGGGTGGGTGGGACTGGAGGCTTCAGGATGAAGCCTACAATAAGGATGTCCCTACAATAAGGATGTAGGAACATTTGGGGTGGGGTTCACCTAATACGTGGCAGACACCAGGCAATTCATGGGTAATCTCCCAGTCTACACATTCCTGGGAGATATCTGCCCCTCAGTTGTTTCAGGATCATACTTTCATATCATGATGTTGCGATGTGATTAGCCTTGCAATGGCCCGATGCATTATTCTTTTTTTTTTAATTTTTTTTTTTATTTTACCCAGGACTTATTTGCTTTGCAGAGAATAGTAACCTACTCAAGTTATCCAGGAAAGTTGGCTTCTTGGCAGGCTCAAAGGGAGTGTCACCGAACGCAAGCCCGGGAAATGGTGTTGGTCCCATGGGAAGCAAAGGGTCACTGGGCCATCTCTGACTTGCTCTCTGTCCCCAGGCTGTAGGGCTTCTCTGACGATTAGTTCTCTTCTCCAGCCACTCTCTGAAGATGGGCTCCTAGCTGTCAGCTTTCCAGCTTGCACATTGCTAAAAACAGATCCCAAGTCCAAGGCTGTCAGCTGCTGGCTTGTCAATGTCCCACCAGAGATTCTGTCCCAATTCTAATAGCAGAGAATTTGATTGGCTCATCGAGGGTCAGGTGGCCGAATCTCATCCAGTCATCTGTGGCCACCAGGGGGAGCCCTTGGGCTAGCATCAGCCAGGGCTGAGGGGGTGCCAGTGGAGGAGACAGGGATTCCTAATGGAAATGCTATGACTCCGAGGAGAGGGCAATGGAGTAACTAATCAAGGGGACCAGTGGGAAAGATTGGCTGAGGATGCGTTAAGTTTATTGTCTAGCTGTCCGCTCCCTATGCTTTTGGGACACTGAACTTGGATGGTGTGGTGGATGTTATTTCCTTAGAAATAAAGAACCCGAACATTCTGTGTTGGGAAGTGTTATTCATCAGGGCTCTTAGTTTACAAATAACTGAACCCAGCTCTTAATGGCTTAGACCTGAAGGTGCATGTGAGTGAAAGGCCCAGGGGTGCTCTGGCGCAGCCCCATTCAAAGGCTCCAGACCAGCTCCCGTCCACCCCGTGGCTGTTTTCTTTACTGCTTTGTGTGCACACTGAGTACTCACGACTCTCCACCCTCTGCCCGTGTCCACCGTCCCCTTCTCTCCCTTCAAACTCCTACTCACCCCTCAAAGCCCAGGCTCAGGGTTAACACTACTCCATGTGTTTTGCTGACTGGCCTTCTGAGTCCAGGCCATTTGCAGGCCAGGCCGCCCCACACCTTCCACACCGTCTTCTCCACCGTCCCCTCCCCTTAGCCACGATCCGTGGCCAGGTGTAGAGGATCAAGGCCCCAGAAGGTAGCGGAGCCCGCATACGGCAGGACACCTCATGCCTGAGTGCCCGCCTGCAGCAGAGCATCGCCCCCCACCTCGGCCCACACTGAAGTACATTGCAGGTGAGAAAGAACCTGATGTTACATCAAAACACTTTTGTGATTATCATCTATTATTGCATGACAAGCCCAAACCTAGGAGCTTAAAATATCAGCTACTTAAATTTTTTAAATTAATTTTTAATTTTCCCCCAGGCTTTATTGAGGATTGAGAAGTATACGGCATATAAACTGTGATAATTCGGTATGTATGCACATTGTGGAATGACATAAGAAAGGCCGTATATAACAAGCCTGCAGTTAGCGTCATACTTGGTGGTGAAAAGTTAAAAGCCTGTCCTCTCAATCAGGAACAAGACAAGAATGCCCCCTCTCATCACTTCTACCCAACACAGAACTGGAAGTCCTGGCCACGACAATTTCGGGGCGGGGGGGGGGAGGATAAATCAAGGGCCTGGGAATCTGCGTGTCACAGGCGGTGCCGAGGGAGGTCATCTCAGGACAGATTTGGAGCGTTTATAGACTAATTCATGGCTTGTTGGTGGAGGCTCAGAGCTCCCACCAGCGGTGAGCATTCCGTTCCCCAGCAGGTCTGCAGGGCTGCGGACTAGAGACTGGGATAAGGGAATGAGGGGGGACAAAGGCCAGATCCCCATTTCAAGGAAGCCTGGCTGGGAGGAGCTTCCCCTGGTGGATGGGGACCAGTGGATCCGTGGGGTGCTGGTGCCCTCTAGTGGCCATGTGTGGAACCACTCACATGTCCCTGAAGAATCGTTATTAATGGCCATTAGGGCCAGTTGCAGCTGGTGGGAAACAGACTTTGCTCAGTGCTGCCTCTTCAGGTATGACATCAAAGAGACCTGGGTTCTAACTTTCCCATCACTGTCCGGCCTTTGTGCAAGCCACTTCAGTTTGCTGAGTCTCCTTTTCCAATCTGCAAAGTGAGCATGACAGAGGGCAAATATCGCACCTCTGAGAGGTCTTGAATCCTGAGCTCTCTGGTAGGTCCTGTGTTTTCAGTCCCGCTCCTCCCTCCCTCTCTGGCACTGGCCTTTCATCCTGGGAGGTGTAGAGTGCCCCCCCCATGTGGCTGAGAAGATGAGGGTCCTTGGCGAAGGCCATGGCCAGTGGCCCTCAGATGGAGACTACTCCCGGCGCAGGCCCGCCCCGTCTCCGCGTGGTACCCCAGCCTGTCCACGCATCACAGTGAGTCTGCTGCATGCCGGCCACTAGATTTAGACCTTGAAAGGTGTAATATGTGCAATTTTGACCTCTGACCTGACAGCGACCTCCACCACCCCAGGCAGAGGGGGACTCCTGTGTGCGAGGTCCCAGCTTGCCACTCCCCAGGCCCAGACTCTCTACCCTGGGTTCTCCTTGGCTGGCTCCTTCTCACCCTTCAGACCTGGCCCAGATGTCACTTCCCCAGGGACAGTCTAGTCACGGCCAGCGCTGTTCAGTTTCCCTAGCAGCCGCTTGCTCCTTTCTATCCCTGCACACCTGGGCATCAGGTCCGTAGACGCAGCATTTGTCTCTCCGGGTCCCGCTGTGCTCCACCCACAGGAGTGCCCCTGCCTGACACCGGTGGGCCCACAGCATGCTGGTGTTGGATGGACGGAAGGTCTTCACCCTTAAAACTTCAGCTCACCCGAGGGTTCCGTTCCCATCCCCTATAACCTTCCTTCTCTTTGGACTCCTTATCAAAAATAAAAAATAAAAAAGGTAGCTACATAACAGCCAAAAGAAAAGTATGAATAAATCATTCCCCCACTTTAAACATTTTTGTGGACTTGTCACTTCCTCTCCCACATGCAACATTAGGTACAACAGCCGAGACACGGAAGCAACCTGAGGATGTGGCATGTGTATCTCCATACTATGGAACGGTACCCGGCCATCTTCCTGCCCTTCCAGCAAGTGCACCTGACACATGCCGCCTCCTGCCTCTGAATTCTCCCCCAGCCCCTGAGTGGCGTTTGGCACCCCTATTTTGCATGCCCCCAGCACTCTGCACAGCCCCCTGTGAGAACACACACTGTAGCCCCCAGGCCTGCGCCCTTTGAAGACAGAGGCAATCCTGAAATTGTACAGTACAAGTTCCGCGTTATACCTGCTGTCCATTCAGCACCAGGCATGGAAGGCAACTTCTATGCTGCAGGTGAGAGTGTCCAGACTCTGAGAGGTGGAGCCACTCACTAAGGTCACACGGCTGGAAGAAGGGGCAAAGCTGAGCCAAAACCTCGACATGCGTCCAATTCCAAACTCAGACCATTCGGTGCTGCCCCTGAGTCCTATCTGCCTTGGGGTCCCCAGAGTCTGGGACACAGCCAGGGGCAGAGTAAGCCTAAGGAATATTTGATGAATGAATGAAAGAGTGAATGAACACACGAATGAGCAAGCCCAGGGACCACTGGAGGTAGGAGGCAATTGGTGCGGACTGTGTACCGGAAAGGGCACGTTTATAATGAGCATGTGGGGAGAGGATAGCATTAATTCACACATTATTTCTACTTCATTCTAATAGGTTTGCAAAAATGGGCCCCTGGGCTGGGAAACAGAGCCTCCCCACATTTCATATTGGTGAAAAAGATCCAAAATGTAATATGAATGACTGCAAATAAATGAACCAAGCACAGGCAAGAAACAGCAGGACCCAGAATGTGAAAATGGAGGTGAGCTAAGTGAGATCTGAGTTAGCTGGTCTGACAAAGGTGAAACCACAGAGCAGGGTGGCTGCTTGAGTTTGCTCGGCCAGCACGCTGAAAAGGCACGGAACCCAACAGGCACGCAGGGACGCTTAGCAAAGAATAGTTGGTGTTTCCAGATCCCAGAGTAGTGGGCAAATCCTTTCTCCTCTTGCAGAAGGGATGCCAATTCAAGGAGAAAACTCCAGGTCGGTGTGGAGGTGAGGCTGAGGCGCTGCCAGAACCAGTGCCAGAGGGAGGCTGGAGTTCAGACAGGCGGGAAAGGGCGTGGCGTTTCTAAAAACAATGCTGGGGCCATTCATTACGGGACAGGGTCTTTAACTCAGCGCAGCGGGGTGCCGGGGACCTGCCCAGGGCTCTGGCACGTTCCACCTGCCCACTCGGGACACGGCTAGTGAGCTCCCTCGTTTGAGCCTTAGACTCAGCTGTGAGATGGGGAAAACCATTTCCACTATACCTGGTGTTAGTAGTCCTCATTTTAAAGACAAGAAAAATGACTCTCAGAGAAGTTAAGTGACCTGCCTAAGGCCACAGAGCTAAGAAGTGCTGACGCTGCAATCTTCTGTCTCCCTGCCTTGTTCCTCTCTAGCCTCATAACCCAGCAGAGAGATGGCACAGAGAAGATGCTGCGGAATATTGTAAAGATGGGAGGAGGCGGCTAAGTCAGGGCCCCTGGGGTCGGTGCAGCTTGCTAGCCTGATGAATAAAGCAGGGCTAACCTATTAGCATATTTTTTAAAAAAGGAATACAGAACATGTTTGTTCCATTAACAACTGTGGCTCTAAGGTGTCATGCTCAGCATTTACACTTAGAATGACCACTTGATGCTCTGTACATAAGTCCTTGAAGTTGACACCCAAATTATTGTGCTCGGTTAGTAATCATGGGCAACTGGGATGATCATTGCAGAACACACACTATGGCCACTAGGTGGCGAAGTTGTAAAGCCAGAGACCCAAAGTGCGGGTGGATCCAAGAGCCAGGACCTCCTGGGTCAGACTTGGAGAGATCACGGCTAAGCTCCCTTTCTGACAGCTTTGAAGTTTTGAGGCATAAGAGACTTCTTCACCTTCTAAAATCACTCTGCCTTTTGCAGTCAGGGGCTCATTGTTTAACACAAATCTGGCATTTTCCTCCCCTAAGTAAACTCCTTTGGTTTCCATCCATCCATCCATCCATCCAGACTGTGGTGGTTTTAAAATACATCTTCAGATTATTTTATATTATTCTCATTGAGAAGTGGGGGCCATGTGCCTTTCCCTTGAAACTGGGTGAGTTTCTGTAACTATCGAATGGTGGAAATGCCGCCATGTGACGTCTGAGATGGGGTGATAAAAAGCAATGCCTCTTCCACATTAGTTTCTGGGACACCCACCACTGAGGTCCCCATGTAGAATCAGTCCAGCCGCCCTGAGACCAGCGTGCTGTGAGGAAGCGCACACTAGCCCTCACTGAGAGGCCACCACGCAGGGTGGCCCAGGAAACACAGGTGGAGAGATCCCCGGTCCGTTCCCAGCAGCCACCGCAGACCCCCACGAGTCCAACCCACTGACTAATGATGCACTCAACTCCTGTTTAGCAAGAAGGGGCACCCAAGTCCTTTGGAAGTAACATCCTCAAATCCGCCTATAGAGATGGACAGAAATTAGCGAGAATGTTTCCATCCAGAAATACGTGAGACTCCTTTTCCTTTTGCTGGAAAAAATATCTGACCAAACTCTTCAGATGAAATACAGCTGGACAGAAGCAACACTAGTCTTTGCAAAGTGGAAATGAAGGAGCCCAGGAAAGGGCATTTTACTTTTTACTAATTCTTTTGGTTGTTGGAGAGGCTACTCAACTGTCTGGAAGGACTCACACCAGACTAGCAGTGAGGGGCGCACCTCTGATATACCTAGGGTGGACAATTCACTTTTTCTGTTCCCTTTGATTATTTTCCTTTAAAAAAAAATGGAACCTGGTGTTCAACAAGTGGCTATAGAAATGCCAGCGTAGGAAAAGTTGAATTCTTTAGAGTACTCGTACATCATCATTTACCTAAGCATATAAATGACTTCAGTGGTTTAAACTTACCCTCACAGATGAATGAAAATTAAAACACAATGTACAAAAACTTGCAGGATGCAGCAAAAGCAGTTCTCAGAGGGAGTTTTATAGCTGCTCAGATCTACATTAAAAATGAAGAATGATCTCAAATCAATCACCTAACATCACCTTAAGGAATTAGAAAGGGGAGAGCAAACTAAACCCAAACCAAGCAGGAGGAGGAAGGACATAATAAAGATTCTGTAGGAAAAACACAAGACAGAGAAAAGAAAAATAATAGAAAAAAATCAAGGAACCCAAACCTTGGTTCTTTGAATGAATCAACAAAATTCACAAACCTTTAGCTAGAATGACAAGAGAAAAAGGAAGACTCAAATTTCTGAACTAAGGAATTAAAGAGACCACGTTACAAATGACCTCACAGAAGTAGGAAGGGAGGCAGGGCTCCGACACAGCTTTGGCGGGGAGAAGCCCAGGAAGCCCAGGCTCGGGGGAGGAGAGCTCTGGCCTCGGAGGTGAGCTGTTCCCGTCGGCTGCACAACAGCAAGTCACTTACTATCTCAGTTTGTGTTTCTTTCTTGTCACTGGTGAGAACATGCGTCTCTGCGTCTGCGAGTTTTACCTCCAGAGGACGTCTGCGGTCCTTCAGCATGATGCCTGGTGCACACGCTGTGTCCTGTGGGTATTCATGGGATCTGACTTGAGGACAGGAAGCTCATGGGCAAAGCTGGCTCTTACAGAACAAAGGTCAAGGATTGTGAGAATGCCCCTTTCTTTGTGTAATTCTGACCCCAAGTCAGGTTCCAGGGATAGTGAGCACCCGGTTAGCCTTCCCGAGGTCGGGGGCCACATCTGGCCAGTGGGGGCACACATCTTGGTTAACAATCTCACTAGGACCTAAGACCACATCCAGTACAAGTTACTGGATCCTCCGAAGGGAACAGAGGGTCAGTTAGCGAATGAAGGAGGGTGACAGAAACAGGAGCTGGCAGCCAGAACTGTAATGCCCCTTACAGCCCCCCAGGCACACATCTCCCCCAAAGCCTTAGACATCCTGGCCCCAGAGCCTCCCGCTGGTACCCCCTCTTTCCATCCTCGGTACAACATGGTCTACGGAATCCACACGGCAGCATTCAAACCAGCATCCTCCGCAAGCACCCCTGGCTGACTAAGTGGCACAATGGATGTGAAAGCCCTTTGCGAACTGCAAAGTACAGCGGTTACGAATTCCAGTTATTATTATCGCTAAGAGTGGGACTCCGCCGCCTGCAGGGATGAGCTGGAAGGAAGGCCTCGGGGCTCTGCAAAGCAGCTCCCTTAGGCAGGCCTATTGGAACTGGGTGGAAAAGAAACTGTTTCTTTGGGTGGGTAGCTTCCAAATAGCTGGCCTCCCTGCTGATTAAATAAACAACTTCCTACACACCCTTTCAGTTAGAAATTACACTGTGCTCCAGCCCTCAGACTAAGTGAAAATGAAATAGGAAGGGCTAAGGAACCTCATTGACCAGAGGGAAGAATTCTGTTTATGCTCCCCCCTTTCCTATTAGCCCATGCCTCCTCCAGGGATGGACCTTACTGGACTAAGGCACTCTTCTCATCACAATAATTGGCTCAAAGATGGCAGGAACCCAACCCAAGCCAATCAGGGCAAAGCTTTCCCCCTGGCAACAGTGGACAAGAGGTCCAATCAGAGTGAAGTCTGGTATTTTTGTTTGATATCTGGGGAAAAGGAAAAGTCTCTCCAGTTTGGGGTGTGCATGTGAAGTTCAGAACGTTTTTTGCACTGCATTTTTGTTTTTAAGAAATATCGGTTAAAGGAGGGACACAAATAACACGGCTTCACCTTTCAAACATGCTCTAACTCTCCTTCCCACTGGCTGTCAGATCCTTGAAGAGATTCTCAGCAGAAGATATAATTTCCCTGTCATTTGCTGTTATGACAACGCAGTCCAGTCCATTGTAAAATTCCAATATAATGAGTGATTCAAAGTCATCTCCCACCCACGACGCATGCCAGATCTGTGACCTAAGGACCTTAAGACGAGGATGGGGACATAGCCTGTCCTTGACTCGTCCCCTCTCTCTACAGGGAGCAGGGCAGTGGACCTGCCACCTGCCTCTGGGACACCCCATCCTCCTCCCTTCCCTGCACCTAACCTTCCCGAGGCCGGGATGGCGGCAGGGATGAAGGAAGAGGGAACACGGAGTTCATATTCCCAGCTTCCCACCTGGTCCCAGTCCTTGGTCTGTGTTTTCCCATCTGCTACTGGGGCCTTCTGCTGACGTGCTGGGGCCTGCCTGTAGGGTGAGGCTGGTTTCTCCGCAGAGTTTAGTGTGCCCGAGGTCCCTTCATCTCTGATGAATTAAAAAAATTAAAAACGAGTCATTAAAGTCCAAGGTGAGAATTTAGAGAATTATTTCTACAATCATGAGTGGGGTGAGGACTTGCAAAGCATTGCCTCGAGATCAGAAGCCATGAAGAAAAAGATGAATGGATCTAGTGACACAAAAGTTAAAAACTGCAGTTTATTAAACAACAGTTTAATTAGCTGCAGTTTATGACACAACAGTGCCGTGAGCAAACTTAAAATGAAAGTGCATGAAATGAGGTTGGAGCAGGGGTGCTGCAACATACACGACAGATAAAGATTGATGTCCTGCCCTGGCCAGTGCGGCTCAGTTGGTTGGAGCGTCGTCCTGTAACTGGAAGGTTGTGATTCCCGGTTGGGGCACATTCCTAAGTTGAGGGTTCGATCCCCAGTCCGGGTGCAGAAAATTCCCCAGTGGGGTGCATACGGGAGGCAACCAATTGGTGTTTCTTTCTCACATGGATGTTTCTTTTTCTCCCTCTCTAAAAGCAATGAAAAAATAAATGTCCTCAGGTAAGGACAAAAAAAAAATAATTAATGTCCTTAGTACATTGTGTCTCATCAGTCAATAAGGCCTGAAATCAATAATCAGGTCTGATTAGAAAAATAGGCAAATCACAACAATGAAACCAAACAGTGAATAAGAACTACATTCAGCTTCACTAGTAATCAAAGAAAAGCACAACACTCCGCAATTAAATACCATTTCACACCATCGAGGCATGAAACTGCGTCAATTCCTTTTCACCAAATGGCAAGCCAGGTGCCTCGAGAAAAGTGCGTGAGCTGCCTCGCTTAGGTAAAAGGGCCCCTTTTTCGTACGGTGCATCATTTGCCCCTTCTCCCCGAAGGGCCTCCCTTTGCCGGCTGTGGGAGAGAAAGGTGAAGGGTCCACATTTGCTGACGTGAGGCTCTGAGTGTGGGGAAGAGCAGCGTCTGTTCTGGGCAGGGTGGGGCAGTTCACCAGGCTGCGGTGAACATGACCCGCTGATGGGACTGGGAGACACTCAGGCGTCAAGCCTGGAAGTGGGGGATGGAGGCCCCCCCTTGAAAAGGGAAGGCATGATAGGACTTTCTGGCTTTACCCCTTAGGAAATGGAAGGTCATAAAAGGTCTCCGGAAAATGGGGAAAGACCTAGTTCCAGAAACAGGGCTGAGATGTGGGGGGTGGGATGAAGAATTGTCCCATGGAAGGGAAGCAGTTGGCACACCAGCCAATACCTAGCTTTGCTGATCTGATGAAGCCCTTCTTACTCCTTTCCTCCTCCACCAGCTCTGACTCTAGAGGAGCAGAGGCCTTGGCAGGGGTGGGGGCAGGGCATGGAGGTGGGGGAGACAACAGCATCCAGCAGGCGAGAGAACAGAAATCTGTCCTGTTGTCCCCCTGCTGGTGGCAGAGCAGAGGCAGAAATTACGAACGGTGCATGGGACTGGACATTGGAGTGGCCACGTAAGACTTTGGGCAATCAGACTGAGTGACGGAATTTATCACTTAGGAATGACCAGGAAACAGCTTGGAGCCTCTCCTGAATTTTCTCCAGGGGCAGAGAAAGAACGTTCCTTGAAAGGATAAAATTAAAGGGACACCACCAATAAAATGAAACCTGCATTCCATGGCGACCCTCCGCATCAAGCTTGTTTGACAGATCGGTGGCTAGAGTAATGGCAACCGTGTGCCTACTCTGGTGAGATACGGCCAAGTGATTTGCATCTGTGATCTCATTTAACCCTGAGCACAGCCCGTGGAATGTGCCCCTCTGTCCTCATTTTGCCGCTGGACATTCGGAGGTTCACAGAAGTCCAGGGCTGTGCCCCACTAACACCCACCAGATCCGGGATTGGAGTCCAGATAGTATCGACTGCGCCTCTGACATCTGTCCTTCATCGCACCAGATTTGGCCTCCTGCCTGCATGAGATTAATTTTTGAAAGGTGCTGTAGCTAGCGTCAGGCCAGAGAAACCCAAGTAAAGCAGCTGGCATAGAGGGGGAAGGATGTTTGACTGCTGGACGGTGTCTGCTGGACCTAGGCCCTGCCTGAAGGCTGGACGCTTGGACCGGAGTGTCATAAACATTTCATCAGCAAGAAGCAGAACCGAGCAAGGGAAGGCACGGCCCTTCACAGCCCAGCAGACGTCGACACCTTGCTAAGAACTTTGAAATAGACCTTTTCTTTTATTCATCATGAAAGCTGGTAAGATGACCCTGCTCATTTCATTGGTTTACTAATACTGCGATATAAAAGAAGCTCCGTAGAAAATCAGACAGCGCCTGAATCAGAGAGCGCTCTCCCCGAGAGAGGAGGAGAGAGCCACCGGCGCCTTTTCTGGGATGTCATGGGGCGTTTCGCCGCTGCTATCTATCGACTCCTGCTAGGGCCACATTATTTCATTCAGCAGACCCCGTGACTTTCCAAAAGAGATATTACTCATCTTTCCACTTTCCAGATGAGAAGACGGAGGCCCCGAGGGTGTATGAGGGCTGCCATTGCAAAGTGCCACAGACTGGCTGGTCCTGGAGGCCGCAGGTCCGACTTTGGGGTTTTGCGTGGGCTTCTTTCTTCAGAGGGCGGTGAGGAAGAGCCTGCCCCACGCTTCTCTCCTGGCTGCTGGTGGCCTCAGTCTCTTTGTGGCTGTTGATATCATCCTCCTTGCGTTCACGTGGCCTTTCTGTAGCTTGTGTGCGTCCCCCTTTTTGTGACACCAGTTGTATTGGATTAGGGCCTATCCTAAAATCTTAACTTGATCGTCTCTGCAAAGACCTAATTCCAAGGAAGCTCATAGGCATAGGCCCTGGAGGTTAGGGCTTTAAGCTCCTTTGTGGGGACACAATTCCACTCAGGATGGTAAGTGACCAGTTCAAGGTACCAGGATAATAAGTCACAGTGACAATGAACAGCATTGGGTTCAGACTGTGGCTCCCACAACATACTGGCCGAGTGACCCTTTGCGTGGGTGGGACTTCACTGTCGGCTTCTGCCTTAGTTTCCCCATCTGTTAAATGGGAACTAGGATGCCAACTCATAGAGCTGTTGCCAGAATCAAGTAAGACCGGGAGGGCCAAGTGCCTGGCACCAAATGAGGGGCTAACTCTTCCTTCCCTAAGCTGCTGCTCTTCCACCAGAAGCCTCCGGGCTGTGAAGGACGAGGCCAGGCTGGGAGAGAATGCCCAGCTCGGGCAGAACCACGCAAGTTCCTACGGACTCAGCTGCAGCCCCTGACTCACCTGCCACGCTGCTGATGCTCTTGCAAAGCCGCTTAATTTTCCGAAGGTTAGAAACTGCAAAGCCAGTTTCCACACTGACTTGGGAAATGCCATGAGAACGTAGGTCAGGTGAGGAGCTGACTTCTTAAGAACAAT
>PVKU01015107.1:0-19605 GCA_004027475.1 Anoura caudifer | reverse complement strand
ATGTCTACCAAGACATGATCTGCTTGGGGAGGAGAGGTGGCCAATCTCTCAAAGGAGAAGGGCCAAGATCTCCTTCCTCAATGGTGTTTGTTAGGTTCGTAATACACAGGAATACAGGTAAAACTTTTCAATCAATGTCAGGTGGCAAGGATCAAACAATAGGTAACATTTCAAAGAACTCTGAGGGTATAATTGAGTCAGGGTCTGTCAGCTAAGGGATTACAAAACTTTGGGAGACAAACTCATTTCTTCCTCGGACCCTTATCATTTAAATGAGAGCACTCTTAGCAAAGCAGGTTTCGCAGGACTTTACAAATTCTTTCTTATGCCCGATCGCCCAGGGAGTCTCTCTAGCCAGCACAGGGCTGCACCACCCTCCATCATAGTTTCAGGCTTAAGTGGATTAGGACCAGGATGCCAAGAGATAAGAAAAACTTCTCCCAGACAGAATGGGGACTTAGGCTATGTCAGAATAGCTGGGGGGTGAGGGTCCATCACCCCCTCTTTGCTGCAGCCCCCCAGTCCTTCCTTGAGGGCCTTCCAACTGGTTGTGCCTGGCTTAGGTGACCCCTCCCTTGAGGGAGTCTTACCTGTCATTGGCTAACTGACCAAGCATTGGGGGCCAGTTATGGATGAAGCAGAAGCAGCGCTCCTGCCAGGGAGATAAGCTTTGTCTCCTTAGTGGCTTACAGTCTGAAGGTTGCTCACTCAGCCTTAGTCATGAGGGGCAATTACAACTCCTGAAACTAGGCAGACTGGTTCCCAATACTAGCCTTCTGAATTATGACAAAATATGTTTCTGTTGTTTAAGCCACTCAGTTTGTTGAAGTTTGTTGAGACTTAGCAAACTTATAGAGTTTTTTTCTGTGGCATCTGAACCATAACCCTTTCCCTCCCTCTTCCTATCCCAGCATCAGGGAAATTCTACTCCAGATAGCTACAGCCAGGAGAGGCTGGGCCATCTTCTCAGGAGGAGCAGGATGTCAACACTTCTCATCCTTCCTTCAACAACCACTTTCAGAGACTTAAGTTATGAAAGATTACAGCCAGGATGTAGAGGCACCTCCCTTTTCTGCTCAGGCACCTCTGATGGATGAAGGCTCTAAGTACGTTAGGAATAATGGTGCTTGATCACCACCTCAGCATGTCTGGAAAGCAGAAAGTTCTTGTCAGTTAAAGCAAGCCCTGAAGACGAGACTTCAAGCATGTCCCACTGTACTGAGCACCCAGTTTCTAAAGCAGGAGTTTGAGAGAGAAACACATCACTGTTCCTCCCCTTCATTCCAGATAGGTGACTTAGGAGAGGAAGGCCATGTCAAGAAGTCAAAACCTAAGGTGCTCTCAGACACAGTGGGAGTGTGGTAAAAAAAAAAAAAAAAACAAAAAAAAAAAACAATTAAGAGGAGATTGCTAGGTTCCTTAAAAAAATTAAGCCAAAGCCAGCAAGCTTATCTGAAAGCATCAGGAAAAGAGACAGCTAAAAAGAGTCTTCTTGAAGTAAAAACAAATCTCAAACACTGACCTCAAAAACTGTTTTTGTAGTGAAACTCAAATTGAGTTGGATCAGTATGTAAAAAATCTATGCCCAGCAAATTGTTAAATACAATAGACAAATCAACCAGCAATTAGTGTTCATGGAAAAAGAAAGTCAAAGAGGTCCCTGCCAAAACCACTGTTACCACAGAAATCATGCTTGACATTGCTCCCGGAAAGGGGCTAGTCTGCGCTAAAAATACCCATTCATCACTAAACAAATAAACAAATAAATTTTTTTTTCCCCACACACGTACACATATGGGGGAAATAACCACTGTTGCTACAATATTTAAAAGTCTAGATTCCAATCAAACAACAATAAAAATGAGACACACAGAGAAAAGAAATTTTGATCCCATACCTTGGGGAAAAGCAGGGAAGAGAAACTGCTTATATAAGTAGCTAGATACCTGATTTTCTGATAAAGACTTCCAAATAGACATTATAAATATGTTCAAAGAACAGGGAAAAAAACTATACTTAAGGATATAAAGGAAGATATGATGATACTGTGTTATCAAACAGGGAACAGCCATACATATATACAAACATTTTAAACAGAATCGAACAGAAATTAAGGAAGTAAAAGTACAATAGCTGATACACACAAGTCACTAGAGGGGCTAAACAGTAGAATTGAACTTTCAGAAGAAATAAGTAATGCACTTGAAGATTGAAAGATAACCGATTTTGTAATCCAAAGATCAGAGAGTAAAATGAATGAAGAAAAATGAACAGCTTCTCAGAGAAACGTGGGACACCATAAAATGTGCCTACATGTGTAGGTAAAGGGAGTGCCAAAAGGAAAGGAGAGAGAAAAATATGTAAAAAAAAAAAAAGGTTAAAGTAAATAATGACTAAAAATATCCCAAATTTATTTTAAATTTTTAATTATACTTTTAGAAATATAATTACACATTGAAGAAGTTTAAAAAACTTTAAATAGGATAAACCCAAAACTTCAATAAACATCATAGTAAAAATGCTGAAACCAATAGAAAAACAAATTTTCATTATTAAAGAACTCTAACAAAGTTAGCAGGTGAGTTCTTATTAGAAACAATGGAGGGAAGAAAAGGCAGTGGGATAACATATTCAACGTCCTTATGGAACTGTCAACCAAGAATTTTATGCACAGACAAGCTGCCTTCCAAATATAAATAAATAAATAAATAAATAAAAGACAACCCACATTAAAATAAATTTTAGAGGGCCTTCACTGGTGTGGCTCAGTGGATTGCGTGCCAGACTGCGAACCAACGGGTTGTCAGCTTGATTCCCAGTCTAGGGCTCATGCTTAGGTTGTGGGCCAGGTCCCCAGTAAGGGGAGTGTGAAAGGCAACCACACAATGATGTTTTTCTCCCTCTCCTTCTACCTCCCTCTCTCTAAAAATAAATAAATAAATAATCTTAAAAGAAAAGAAATTTGAAAGGATGTTAGTTTTTCAGGGTAAAACCAAGTGATCCAAAACACCAATTTAAATTCACACACACACACACACACACACACACACACACAAATACTGGTAAAGATACTTAGACAATTATAATGAACAGAAGGGATGCATATGCTAGTTTGTACTGATATAAGGAGGGGCATATAGACCACAATGAGAGTATTTGAGGAGTCTAGAATTAAATCCATGTATTTATGGCCAACTGATTTTAGATAAGGTTGCTAAAGCATCAGTGCAGTATCAATTAGTCTTTCCAACAGCTAGTTTTTGTGCAACTAGATATAGTTAAGTCCTCATTTTACATTGTTGAGAAGTTCTTAGAAACTGATTTTTTAAGTGAAAGAACATAAAACAAATTTACCATAGGCTAGTTGATATTTATAAATAAAAGTTAATGGCATACTTCTGGACACAAAAACATCATCAAACTTCTAAATAAAGAACTTGAACAACAATAAAAAATGTTAAAAGTAATAGAAAAAACTACAATACTTCTAATATTAAATATTGAAATAAATGGAAGCTATACATCCATATAAGAAAGATTAATAAAAAGAAAAATAATTATTTTTCTACCAGCTTATTTCAGGGTTGTGATGGCTGGAGCCTCTCTGTGCAGCTTGGGGCACAAAAAAGGCACCAGCCTGGACAGGACATCTTTCCATCACAGAGTGTACTCACACACATAGTAATAGTCACTCAGATGGGGACAATGTAGATATGCTAAGTCCCCTCATGTGTGCATCTTTGGGACGTGGGAGTAAGCCAGAGAACCTGGAGAAAACCCATGCAGACATGAGAAGAGCATGCAAGGATGGTACCCTCAGCAGGGAAATAGTTTCTTTTCTTAGAAATGTTACAATGAAACAACTTTGAACAAAAACAACATTATTCAAGGACTTGCTGTATTTCAATGGAAAAGAAAGAGTTTGGGATTTTATATCATATGCAAAAATAATTTAAAATGGATCAAAGACCTAAAAGTAAAAGGCCAAATGATAAATTATTAGAAGATACAATGTGGTAAATCTTGGGTTTGGTAATGAATTCATAGAAGTAACAACAATGGCACAAGCAAAAAAGGAAAAATAATAAATAAACTTCAGCAAAACTAAATAAAAATTTCAAAGAACATCAGAAAGTGAAAAGTCAACATATGGAATGAGAGAATGTTTGCAACCACGTATCTGATAACAGACCTATATGTAGAATATGTAAATAATTCTTGCAAGGCAACCATCAAAAGACAAATAACCTAATTTAGAAATAAGCTAAGTATCTGAATAAATATTTCTCTATAGAAGATATAAAAATGCTCAATATGCACATGAAGAAATGCTCAATAACATTATTTATAAGGGGCATACAAATGAAATTACAATGAGGTAATACTTAAATCCACCGGGAAGGCTAGAACCAAACGTTCATATAATAACAAATTTGGACAAGCATATGAGAAAACTGGAATCCACATACTCTGCTATTGGGAGTATAAAAATTGTACACCCACTTGTTTTGTTTGGGAGCTCCTCAAAACTAAAGAGAGTCACCATTTGATCTAGCAATCTCATGTCCCCATGCCTGTGGACAGATCCAAGAGAAAAGAAAATGTAAGTCCACACAAAAGTGGTTCATGCATATTTATAGCATTATTATTCATAATAATTAAAAATTAAAATGCCCATTGATACATGCTTAAATAAAATCTGGTATATCCATACAATGAATACAATGGGATATTATTCATTAATGTAAAGGAATGAAGCACTGATACATGCTACAATGTTCATCAAGCCTGAAAATATGCTAAGTGTCAAAAGTTAGTCATGAAGACCATGTGTTATATGATTCCATTTATGTAAATGTTCAGCCTGGCAAATATGTAGAGATAGAAAATAAATTAGTAATTACTTAGGGATTGGGGGATGAACTGATCTGGGGTAATAGCTAAGGTGCATGATTTTTTTCTTAAGTAATGAAAATGTTCTTAAATTGATTGTTGATTGTCACACAACTTTGTGAATATACTAGAAATTTACATTTTAAGTGGGTTACATTTATGCATGGTATGTGGGTTATGTCTTGGTAAAGCAGTTGCATACACAACCAAAGAACTGCTGCATGAAAAGCTTCTTATAAACCCATAGGATGGTCATTTTGTTAGAAAACTAATACAAAACAGAAGGTCTTAGCTTATAACCTGCAGAATAGTGGAATACGCTCCTTTTCAAGGTAGGGCTTCCTCTTGTGCTTGTGTTGAAAAAGATTACTTGTTCCATTCTGTACTTCCCAGACTATCTGGATTGAATTATTCTCTTATGGATTAAAATAAAATTTCACCCCAGTTTCTTGTGATTAAAACAATGACAGGTTTATTGCATTTGACTAACATGATAAAATAACATACCCAAGTACTTACAGGACAGGGATAGACTAGTCTTGCTGGAATTTCAGGGTCTCTCAGGCAGTCTCAGTTTTTAGCCAGCATTGTCCAGCTTGCAGGGTTCTTGTAACCAAGAAAAATTAAAGGCTGATGTACATTTGAAAAAACATAATTTCTGACCATGAAAACAAAATTTAATTAATTTATTTGTTTTGATCTTATGTTTTCTGTTGAATTAAAAGGGTATCACTCCAAATGACCTTTGACTGTTTAATCTCTTGTAACCAAAATTGATATCCCAATTACAAATGTGATCGGTCTAAATCCCAATTGCAACCAAGAGTATTGGAAGTGGTGAGGCCACATACTGGCTGTGCTTTAGTTTGCAGAGAAGGTCTGAGATTGTTTGGCATTCTTGCGGTGGGAACCGAGGTCATTCCAGAGACCCAAAGACAGGAGAGTTGAAGAAATAAGATCATGATTGTTCTTTGCCTTTCTCTAAATTATGTCCCTCTTTTAGTGGATAAATGGCACCATAATGTTACTGGTGATTTGACCTCAGTTCAGCAACCTCAGTACTTGAGTTCTGGTTAAGAAACAACTAGAACAGGAACAGAAATACAGAAATAGAGAACACATGGAGGGCTAGCAACAGGGGAGTGGGAGGCAGAGAGAGGGGTAAAAGGTACAGAAAACAAGTAGCATAGATGGTGGGTAGAAAATAGATGGGGGGAGGGCAAGAATAGTGTGGGAAATGTAGAAGCTAAAGAACTTATGACACATGGACATGAACTAAAGGGGGGAATGTGGGTGGGAGGGTATGTCCAGGGTGGAGGGGAATGATGGGGGAGAAATGAGACAACTGTAATAGCATAATCAATAAAATATTTTACAAAAGAAAAAAGAAAGGATTCAGAATCAAGACTCAAATACAAGCAGATGTTTATTTAGAAAGTCACAGGGGTAGAAGAAGTGAGCTGTGGAGCAAGAGAGCTAGCTGCTCTGTGTGGGCTGAGGAAAACAAGTTACAGAGGCAAAAGAAGGGTGCTTGGAGCTTAGGAGAAAGAAAGCAAAGAGCCCTAAAGGAAGAAGGCACAGGCAGTTGTATAGAGATAGATAGAGATAGGGAGGGGGAGAGAGAGAGAGAGTGAGAGAGAATGAAGCAGAGGAGGATCTCAATTCTAGATGTATCCCCTCAGAGTCATGGTTGCACTTACTGGTCATCACCAGAACAGAAGGTCATTAGGCATTGCAGCTGGTCCTGTTGTCAGCCGTAGCATTGCCTTAACTGGTGTTGCTGCTTTTCTGGGCCAGGAGTTGAAATGCAGCTGAGGCTTAGGTGTTATCCCTAGTTTGTTCAGAACTCTGTCTCTGTGGTCAACAGACCTAAGGCTGCGTCAAATCCCAAGATTATTTGATGCAGGTCAGAACTGCATTGTCTTGAGGGCTTAAATGCTTAAGGGAGTGGTAATGCAAAGGCTTGTATGGGAGTCCTCTGAGGCTCTTCTCTGGGCTTTTGTTCCTCCTCTAAGAGGGTCTCACATATAACTAGCTATATCAAAGTTTAGGGAGTCTAAACTGAAAGACCAGCAATAATCTAGGGGAGGAAAGGTCACCCTGGGGGCAAGGTCCCACCCTACAATTGTCCACTGCACATTCTACCCTGGTGACATTCTGCATGTGGCCCACCATCCTTACTCTACAGTAGACTGTCTAACTGCCTGCTACTGTTCTGTCGTGGGCTTAGCTAAACTACTCCATAATATTGCTGCCTTGGCATCCATTTTGTTTGCTAGGTGACATTAGCCTCTCCCACATGTGTAAGCCTTAGATAATACCCTACAGAATCACAAGTAAATATAGGTTCTTCATATGACTTCCCCAATAGTCCTTGTGATAAAAAGTACTTCCTACCTCCCAGGGCCTTCCTCTGTTGCTGTCCTTAGATAAGAGCCCTGTGGAAAATTCTGCTCTTTTTGGTTCAAACTGACCAACCTAGCCTTGGCTGGGAACCTCCAAAGCACTACACCCCCATACTCTAAGAAGAGCATTTGTCCCAGTCCTGTGGCTCTCTTTGCCTGAACTGTGCCTTGACCTCTTCATGCGGTGCTTTGAGGCATGTCGAGTACCTTCTCCAGGACTTATAATAACTGTCTCTATTTCAGTTCCCTTGCGGTCTTTTTTTTTAACCCTCACCAAAGGATATATTTTACTGATTTTAGAGAGAGGAAGAGAGAGACACACATTGGTGTGATACAGAAATATTGATCCATTGCCTCCTATTTGTGCCCTGACTGGGAATCAAACCTGCAACTTTTTGGTGTATGGGACTACGCTCCAATCAACTGAGACACACAGCTAGGGCCCTTGTGGTCTTTTGTTGAAACTTCTGATCCCCTAAAGATCTATTTAGCAAATATTAATTTAACAAAGGCATAACATCCTCAGTATTTCACTGGGCTATTGTTTTTTATTAAAAGATTCATAGATGAAGATAAATGACAGCTGGATGTGTTTTCTCCACATGGAAAATAATCCTCTAAATTTGTGTATATATTTGTTTGCAAAGTGTTTTAAAATTGTTTTTCAGATTCTAACAGGCAAGTGGGCTGTTAATAGATTAACCTTCAAATTTCAATAGCCTAATTTAACGAAGTTTATTTCACACTCACATTAAAAGTCTAATGTGGGCTGGAGGTTATTCCACGTAGAGTTAGTGTGCAGTTCACCATCTGGTAGGTACACCACCCGGAATGTATGGTTGCTACCATTCGGGAAAGAAAGAGCATACAGGTGGCATATCAGCTCTTAAATGCTTATGCTCACAGCCCAATGACCAGAACTAACTACATGTTCCCTTTCTAACTGTCCTAGAGGATGAGAGATGTAGAGTAGTATAAACAATATTTGCTGGGACATACTATTTTTATTGAGTTTTATGGCTAAATCAGGAACCACTGAGAGTCAGAGAACTAACATCATTATAGAGCATACTCTAAGCATGGGATTCATTGTTCAAATTGTACAGTTCAGTGGAGCATCACATACAATGGAAATGGTTACTAAAGTGTCAATATAATGGCACAACTTTTTCAGATATAGCCAAACTTTGCACCGAGAGGATTGAGTACGTAGATTTGTGAGAGAGTGAAATGTTCAGTTTCTCTGACTCCATTTTGTTCAAGCCTGCATTGTTCCCACGGTCTTTAAAGTAATAGCTCCTGTGTTAGATATGCTAGTCATTAGAGGATTCTGCTTGGGACCTGAGTTTTTCACAAACACAGCCCTGCCCATTTTCCCTTCCTTGCATAAAAGAAGCCTGAACTCTGTACTTTCCTAAGATAGACTTGAGGATTAGGGCTCCTATCTTCTCAGTTGTCAACTTCTTGATCAATAAACCTTTCCTTACTCCAAACTCCAATGTTTCAAGTTTTGGTCTTTCAAAGTGGCAGGCACATAGAGTTTGGATGAGTAACAACACAATCAGCAACTAAAGCCAAGAATTCATTTGGAGAAACAGCTTTTAGAAGTAAAACATGGGTGAGGGTAAGTTAACTTCAGAGTTAGGGGTAGGTGGTGAGTGCTCAGAACAGTCAGGCTTTGGTTGACCTATTCCTATCCTTACATAGCATGCTTTGTAACCAACCACGTATATAAGGTCAAGTAAGCCATATGACAAGAAAGCTGTAAACTCTTAAAGCCTTGCAAGGAATTAAACCTTGTATTTGGCATCATTGACACTATGTTCTTGTCAACTAATTTAGATAAACAATTACCCAGTTGCATCTTTTTATTTAATATTTGTTAATTAATATTTTTATTAATAAAATAATTCTATTTTTGTTGTAACTCAGTATATCAAAAGTACATTTTAGGTTTTTGAAGTTTCAGTGAATTTTTCCGTATGTCTTTTGCAATTCAGTATAAGATAAATATGAAAGAAAATGTTCTGGAAGAAAAAATACTCCCATAATTGCTGCTGTGAATAAAAATTTGAAAATGATACTCTATAAAGAGGATTTTAGTTTTTGTGTGTTCATGTGTGTACTTGCATGTCAATAGGCATACCTCCAAACTGTCCTTTTTAACTTAAAAATCCTGGATCTTTCTACTTTGTTTAAGCTTAATACAACTGTGAATGGCCCTGCATGACAGTGCAGGGCCGCAGCCCTGAGGATTTTTCATTTCATGCATCATTTACAACTGGCCTAAGTGATTCCATATATTCTGGACCTACATTCTTTCATCATAGAAAGTTAAAAGTATATTTATCTATTAAAAATCAGACGAATAATGCATTGCCTGTTATTTTCTATTTCACTCCCTTAAATTGTTAGATAACTGGAAAAATAAAGCCTGAAACTTTCCCAAGTTAAAAATCAAATTTAAGTTTTCAGTACTGCCACTTGTTTATACGAAGGAATTTATCTCTCTCCTGCATTCTTATTTGCTACCTCAAAACTATCATTGGGAGAAAAAGTGGGAGAGAAGTGTCAGGACATTTTCCAGTAAAACACTTCTGTGTTCGCAGTCCCAGAGTTGAAGATAAGTACACTTCCAAGCCAACAACCTAGAACCATGATGGCTAAAAGATCTACCTTTCCTTGCATGACTGAAAAGAGTGTTGTTCAAAAATGAATTTGAGAAAAGGTGTGGAGTTGATGTTCATTAGCAGTGAGAAACTTGGAACTTCTTGGCTCACTTAGGCCCTTTAGTCCACTTATCAGTAGTTTAGGTGTACAATGAATAATACAAAAATTTGGCTCCTGACATGATATGGATGATTTGGTTAAGAAAAGGTACCATAATCCTACAGACTGTTCAAAGGTTAGAGAGGCTGGTAGAATTTATTTATAATGGTACGATTTATGGAACATTATTTTCCATTTTCTTATACTGAAGGACAACTTTTGTTTTTGACTCAAGATTTGAATGCACGCTGCAAGTATCTACCTCACCCCCAAAACTGAGAATCATCGTTTCTTCTGGGCATCCTCACCAACTGACAGGATTTAAGCTTTACTTTATTTACTATAGCTTACAATATGAAATGTGCACTGATCTCTTTTTCATGTTCTCTATACTTCTTTATTTTATATGTAAATGGTAGTAATGGTTAACATTTTATAAAACCCCCTATTAGCAAGCATTGCTACATGTCACATGTTAATTTATTTAATCCTCAGAAAAGCTCTATGAAGTAGGTATTTATAGGAACTCTATTTATCAAAAAAGGAAACTGAGGCTCAAAGAGGTTATGTGATTCTCTTAAATTCAATGACTTAAAAGAAGCCAAGATTTGAACCCAGAGTGTTTATCCCCAGCTATGCTGCTTATTGTAAAATTTTATATATTTCCTTTCAGTAGAGTCGGGTAATTGTAATTTCCTTTCCAGAACACCCTGTACCCCTCACAGTTACACACACACACACACACACACACACACATGCCACTTTTATAACATTGTTATATCTTAACCCACAAGATTATCCTTTTCATGTTGTGAGTGTTCCTCTCTCTGTTTTTGTTAATGATCATATTGAAATTCAATGGTCTATATGCTTGCCTCTCTCTACCCAAAATTGTGAGCTCTTTTAGGTCAAGGAAAATATTTCATTTTCAGTATATTGCCAGTACCTAGCAGAGAGACTCAAATAAAATAGTTCCCCAATCACTATTTGTGGAATAGCTAAAGTCCATTTTGGAATGGACATTAGACATTTCTTTCACAGAATCTCATACTAAGAGCAGAACATAGTATGAATCAAACCTTGACTTTATGCAGTCAACAACAACAACAACAACAAAAAAACAGAGTAAAAACTTCTGAAAACTCTCTCATAAAAGCAATGAGAAAACTGGCAAAAATTGTCAAAGACAAGTTTTCAAAACTCTGGAAATTAACCAGAGGCTTCAAGAGAATGTTTCAGGAAAAAGCAATAAAGGGGATATTTATTCAAGAAAATTGCTGAATAATGTTAAAAAAAAGTGTTCTCTATACTTTTAAACTCTTCTTGTCTCTCCTATACCCACCTTTCATCTCCATGGTAACCCTGAAGAACAACAGTTCACAATCATAGTAAAAACCAGGAGCCTGCAAGCCACTCTGTAGGGTAGAGAATAGCAGAGTTCCAGTTCTTTCAAAGCCTCATTACCAGAGAACTTCCATTATTAGACCTCTCTGATGCTTCTCTGGAAGGTGCTACTTGCAAAGCTCTTTTTATTTGACCTGCGTTTGAGCTCACTAAGTGTGAAAATCTTTTTCCTGGGAGTGATTTTCAAAAAACCTTCACAGTCATTGTTTAACTGTGCAATAGTCTGAGACAATGGATAATAGTCAAAGTAAGCCAAAAGCTAACCAAGAAAGCTTAAAAGGAAAAACTGAACATTGAGGTATTAATGAAGACTTAAAAAATTCCAAGATAGTCCCCAAAATCTAGAAGAGCAAAAGCATGTGTAAAGCTTGGTTCAAACCCAGGGCTGTGCACAGAATCAAAAAAAACTTGAGAATGACCTAAAATCTCGACTCTGGCTGTTAATGAGGCTCTATGCAAGCAAAAAGTCAAGACTAAGCAGAATTGTAAACTGCTGGTTTGAGCATTGAAGATGTGTCTCAACATAAAAAAAGTCTTTGAAAAGGTTAAAAAATTTTATTGATTCCAGGAAATAAAGAAAGTCTCTGTCAAATCATTAGCTGGCTCATATGATTCAGCTCAATAAGCTGAACAGAAGCTTCAGTGGCCACACACGACAAAGAGTAAAAAGACTTTATATTGTATAATTAGTTCACTTGAATCACTAACAAAAAACAACAACAACAACAAATAGCAATGGCAACAGATGCTGGGAAGAAGGAAGAATATGATTTCCAGGGTCTCCACTTCATTACTTAAAGGTGTATTTTCAATGAAAAGTATTATACAGGACAAGATACAAGAAAGTATGGCTTATATACAAGAAAAAGTTAGCAACCAATAGAAACTGGGTCTGAAGAATTACAGATGTTAGACTTATCAAAGACCTTCAATTATCTATTTTATTTTATTATTATTTAAAAATAATTTGGCATTTTTAATTTTTAAGATTTTATTTATTTATTGTTAGAGAGAGGGGAAGGGAAAGAGAAGGAGAGGTAGAGAAACTTCAATGCGTGGCTGCCTCTCATGCATCCCCCACTGGGGACCTGGCCTGCAACCCAGGCATATACCTTGACTGGGAATCAAATTGGTGACCCTCTGGTTTTCAGGCCAGCACTCAATTCACTGAGCCACACCAGCCAGGGTTCAATCAACTATTTTAAATATGTTCAAAGAACTAAGAAATTTATGTCTAAATAAGTAAAATAAAGAAGAGAATAATATCTTACTGGATGATAGTAAAAATAGCGATAGAATCCATAAGTAATACAAGAAAAATTCTGAATTTGAAATATCTGAAATGAAAAATTTGTTAGGGAGAATAAATGACAGATTTGTGCTAGCAGAAGGCATCACTGAACTTGCAACTAGATCAGTTATAATTGTCCAGTCTGAGGAACAGAAAGAAAGAAGGATGAAGAAAAATGAAGAGAGATTCAGACATAATTGCCACAATATCAAAAATATCAACATATACATAATGGAAATCTCAGAAGAAGAAGAATGAGAGAATGTGGCACAAACAATATTTTTAAAACTAGTGGATGAAACCTTACCATATTGATAAAAAACACTAATCTGCACATGCAAGAATATTAATGAAATCTGAGTAGCTAAATTCAAAGAGATCCACACCTAGAAATCACATAATCAAACTGTTGAAAGCCAAAGACAGATATTTTTAAAGCAGCAACAGAGAATCATGTATAAGAGATATTCAATGAGGTAAATAGTTGATTTCTCATCAGAAATATTGGAAGACAGGAAGCAGTATGATGGCATGTTCAAAGTTCTGAAAGAAAAATATTGCCAATTAATAATCCTATATCCAATGAAACTATCTTTCAAACAACTTATAATTGTAAATATCTATATTAAAAATATTTATTCCCCAAACAAAATATCAACAAAGATATTGGGGCATTGAACAATACTCTTGATGAAATGGACTTAACTGATATGTGTAGAGCCCTTCATCCCAAAGAAATTAAATACACATTCTTTTCAAGTGCACATGGAATATTTTCAAAGATAGACAACATGATAGGACATAAAACAAGCCTCAACAAATTCAAGAAAATTGAAATCATACCAAGCATTTTCTCCGACAACAAGGGACTGAAACTAGAAACCAATCCCAAGGGGAAAAACCCAAAACACTCAAAATCATGGAGATTGAATAGCATGCTATTCAACAATGTATGGGTCAAGAATTAAATTAGGGAAGAAGTCAAAAAGTTTCTGGAAACAAACGAAAATGAACTCACAACAACCCAAAACTTATGGGACATAGCAAAGGCAGTTCTCAGAGGGAAGTTCATAGCATTACAGGTGTACCTAAAAAAGATAGAAACATTTCAAACAAATAACAACCCTATGCCTACAAGAACTCAAGGAACAACAACAAATACAGCCCAGAGCAAGTAGAAGGAAGGAAATAACCAAGATCAGAGTACAATTAAATGACATAGACAGGAAAAGCACAATTCTAAGGATCAATGAATCCAGGAGCTGTTTCTTTGAAAAGATAAACAAAATCAACAAGCCTTTAAGCAGGCTCATCAAGAAAAAAAGAGAGAGGACCCAAATAAAAACAATCAGAAATGAAAGAGGATAGATTATAACTGACACCACAGAAATACAAAGGATTATAAGAAATTACTATGAAGAACTATATGCCAAGATATTTGAAAACCTAGGTGAAATGGACAAGTTTCTAGAAAAATATAATCTCCCAAAACTCAATGAGGAAGAAGCAGAAAGCCTGAACAGACCAATAACAGCAGATGAAATTGAAGCAGTAATCAAAAAACTCCCAACACACAAAAACCCTGGACTGGATGGTTTCACAGGAGAATTTTACAAAGCATTTAAGGAAGAGCTAACCCCTATCCTTCACAGACTATTCGGAAGAAAAAAAAAATGATGGAAGACTCCCAAATTCTTTTTGAAGCCAGCATCATTCTAATCCCAAAACCAGATAAAGACACAACAAAGAAAGAAAACTTCAGGACGATATCACTGATAAACACAGACACTAAAATCCACAACAAAATATTGGCAAACCTCATCCAACAATACATTAAAAAGATCATACACCATGACCAAGTGGGATTCATCCCTGGGATGCAAGGATGGTTCAACATTCACAAATCAGTAAATGTAATACATCACATAAACAAAAGCAAAGACAAAAATCACATGATCATATCAATAGATGTGGAAAAGCATTTGATAATGTACATCACACATTTCTGATAAAAACACTCAGCAAAGTGGGAATAGAGGGTGCATTCCTAAACATAATAAAGGCCATATATGAGAGACCTACAGCCAACATCATACTCAATGGGCAAAAACTAAAATCTTTCCACTAAGATCAGGAACAAGACAAGATTGTCCACTTTCACCATTTCTATTCAATATAGTATTGGCAGTCTTAGCCACAGTGATTAGACAAGAAAAGAAAATAAATGGCATCCAAATTGGAAAGGAGGAAATAAAACTATCATTATTTGCAGATGACATGATAGTGTACACAGAAAATCCTATAGACTCAGCCAAAAAGCTGCTCAACCTAATGAATGAATTTGGCCAAACAGCCAGAGACAAAGCCAATATCCAGAAATCAAAGGCATTTTTGTATACCAGCAATGAAACAGCAGAAGCAGAAATCAAGAAAAAAACAAAAAGAAAAATAAAATTTGTAGGAATAAACCTAGCCAAGGAGGTAAAAGACCTGTATGCAGAAAACTACACAACACTGAACAAAGAAATCAAGGAAGACACAAACAAATAGAAACATATACTGTGTTCATGGATCAGAAGAACTAACATCAAAATGTACATACTACCCAAAGCAATTTACAAATTCAATGCAATACCTATTAAAGTACCAATGGCATATTTCTTATATATAGAACAAACACATCAAAATTTTATACAGAGTCATAAATGACCCCAAATAGCTGCTGCAATTTTGAGAAAGAAGAGCAAATTAGGAGGGATCACAGTACCTGATACCAAACTGTATTACAAGGCCACTGTAATCAAAACAGCCAGGTACTGGCATAAAAAGAGGCATATGAACCAGTGGAATAGAATAGAGAGCCCAGAAATAAACCCAAGTCTCTACAGTCAATCAATGTTCAACAAAGGGGGCAGCAACATGAATTGGAGTAAAAATAGCCTCTTCAACAAGTGGTGTTGGGAGAACTGGACAGCTACGTGCAAAAAAAAAAAAAGAAAAAAAGAAACTCGAGCACCAACTTACACCACATATAAAATAAACTCAAGGTGGATAAAAGATTTAAATATAAGCTGTGACACCATTAAAGTCCTAGAGGAGAACATAGGCAGGGAAATTTCAAATATTTCACACAGTAACATTTTTACTGATATGTCCCCTAGAGCATGGGAGATAAAGGAAACAATAAACAAATGGGAGCTCATCAAAATTAAAAGCTTCTGCATGGCTAAAGAAACCAGTATTAAAATGAAAAGAGAACCAACTGTATGGGAAAACATATTTGCCAATGATGCCTCAGACAATGGTTTAATCTCTAAAATATATAAAGAACTTACACAACTCCACTCTAAGAAGACAAGCAACCCAATTACAAAATGGGCAAAGGACTTGAACAGACACTTCTTCAAGGAGGACATACAGAGGATCCAGAGACACATGAAAAGATGCTTGATATCGCTAGCTATCAGAGAGATGCAAATTAAAACCACAATGAGATACCACTTCACACTGGTCAGAATGGCCATCATAAACAAAGCAACAAACAACAAGTGTTGGAGAGGTTGTGGAGAAAAGGGGACCCTACTGCACTGTTGGTGGGATTGCAGACTGGTACAACCACTATGGAAAGAAGTATGGAATTTTCTAAGAAAACTAAAAGTGGATCTACCTTTTGACCCAGCAATTCCACTGCTAGGATTATATCCTAAGAACCCTGAAACACCAATCCAAAAGAGCCTATGCACCCCAATGTTCATAGCAGCACAATGTACAATAGCCAAGTGTTGGAAGCAACTTAGGTGCCCATCAGTAAATGAATGGATCAAGAAACTATGGTACATTTACACAATGGAATTCTATGCAGCAGAAAGAAAGAAGGAGCTCCTACCCTTTACAACAGCATGGATGGAACTGGAGAGCATTATGCTAAGCAGAATAAGCCTTGTGGTGAAAGACAAATACCATATGATCTCACCTTTAACAGGAACCTAAATAAGCAAAACAAACAAACAAGCAAAATATGACCAAAGACACTGAAATTGAGAACAGGATAAGAGTCACCAGAGGGGAGAGAGGAGTGAATTTCAGGGGAAAAGGGGAAGGGTTTAGAGGAACAAGTATAAAGGATACATGGATAAAAACTAGGAGGTGTGGAAATGGGAGTGAGGTGTGGAGGGCTGGGGCAGTGTGCTGGGATAGGAGTAAAAGACAGAAAACTGTACAAGAACAATAATTAAAATAAAATTAAAAAAAAAACAGAAAAAAGGGCAAAGTAGAAGGGATCAAAATACTTGATATCAAACTATATTACAAGCCCACTGTAATCCAAACAGTCTGGCACCGGGATAAGGCCAGACAAATAGATCAATGGAATAGATTAGAAAGCCCAGGTGGTTGTGAAATATGTCTCTATGGTTGATTAATATTCAACAAAGGGAGAAGAAGCATAAAAAATTTATTCTAATCAAAAAGTAATCAACCTTAAGAAACTAGAAACACTAAATTTAGAGCAAACAGAATGAAAGATATAACTAAAAAATGAGTGAAAATAAATGAAATAGAGAATAAAAAAATAATAGCAAAAAACAATAAAATCAAAAGTTTTCTTTAAAAGACCAAGAAAATTAACAAACTTTTATCCAGAACAATATAAAAAGAGAGAATACTCTACTAAATTCAGGAATGAAAGAGATGTCATCACTACCACCCTTACAAAAATGAAAGGGATTTTGTATGAATACAATAAGCTATTGTATGTCAAAAAATCAGATAACAGATGGAACAGATAAATAACCAGAATGATACAAAGTACCAAAAGTGACTCATGAAGAATTATACCATTTGATTAAAACTATAACAAACCAAGTTATTGAACTAATAATCAAAACTACCAACAATGTGAATCCCAGGTCCATATGACTTACTGGTGATTTTAATCAATTATTTGGGAAAACACCATTCTACACAAAGTTTTCTAAAACACAGAGGAGGAAGAAACACTTCCCAAATCATTCTTTGAGGTCAGTTTTATCCTGTTACGAAAGCCAGACAAAAACATCAGGAAAAAGTATGAAACAGACATTATTTTAAAATATATATTGTATTTATTTATTTTCAGAGATCAAGGAAGGGAAGGAGAAAGAGAGGGAAACATCAATGTGTAGTTGCCCCTTAGATACCCCCCACTGAGGACCTGGCCCACAACCCAGGCATGTGCCCTGAATGGGGACTGAACTGGTGACCTTGTGGTTCTCATACCAACACTCAATCCACTGAACCACACAAGCCAGGGCTGAAACAGACATAAATTTAGAGGCAGAAATTCTCTACTAAATGCTGGCAACTCAAATCCAGAAAAATTTAAGAACAAATATGCCCCATGTTTATCTGTGCAAAATTGCTTCAAAACATAAAAATCCATCAATAAATTACACCTTAGTACTATATTATGAAATAAAAAATTACATGAATAACTAAATAGACAGATAAAATATTAATAAAATCAAACATGGCATAATTAAAAATATTTCACTAATTAGAAATAGCAGGGAACTTCCTCAACCTGATAAGGGGAATCTATGAAAAACCTGCAGCAAATATCATACTTAATACCTAAAGCCTTCTCCATAAGTTCAGGAACAAGACAAGAGTGTCTGCTCTCATAAATTTTATTTAACATTTAACTCGAAGTTCTAGCTGAGACAATTAGTCAAGGAAAGTAAATAAATGGCATCTAAACTGAAAAGGAATAAGTAAAACTATTTTCATTTGCACTGGATGTGATACTGTATGTAGAAAATTCTAAGGAATACACACACATACAATTAAAAGTAATAAGTGAGTTCATCAGGATGGCATGATACACAATCAGATAGAAAAATCAAATATATTTATATACTCTTTCAATTAACTGTCCAAATATTAAATTCCAAAAATATTCCCATTTATAGTAGTATAAAAAGAAATAAAATAGTTAAGAATAGATTTAACAAAAGAAGTGTATGACTAAAAACTATAAAACATCATTAAAATTTTTAAAAAGTAAATAAATGGAAAGATCTTATATTCATGGGTTGGAAAACAATATTGTTAGAATCTCAATACTTGAGGCTCAGCGTCAATGCAATCTCCTTTGCAATTACTATTAAAATTCCAACTAGCTTTATTTAGAAACTGACCAGATGATTCTAAAACTCATACGGAAAGCAAGGAATCCAGAATAGCTGAAACAATCTTGAAGAAGATGAATGAAGCTGCATGACTCATGTTTCTTGAGTTCAAAACAAAAAAAAGTCAGAATAATCAAGACTGTGTAATGATGGCAGAGGAAAGGATATTTAAATCAATACTATAGAAGTTAGTCCAGAAATAAATCCACACATTATGGTTAACTGACTTTTAACAAAAATGCCAAGATAACTTAATGGAGAAAATATAATCTTTTCAAGAAATGGTGCTAGGGCAACTAGCTATCCTGATAAGAGAGATTAAAATTGAATGCCCTACTTCACACAATATACAAAAGTTAACTCAAAATGGATCAAATGATTAAATGTAAGAGCTTAAACTATTACATTCATACAAAAAACAATACACATTTATGAGACATTGGATTAATCAGTCAGTGATTTCTTTGATACAATACCTGAAGCACAAGTAACGAGAGAGAGAGAGAGAGAGAGAGATTGGACTTTATTAAAGTTAAAAACTTTGTGCTTTGAAAAGCATTATAAAAAATGTGAGATGACCCAGAGAATAGAAAAAAAGTTTGTTAATCATAATCATAATGGTCTAGTATCCAGAATATTTAAAGAACTCTTAAAACTCAATAAATGGCCAATAACC
>PVKU01015106.1:0-19648 GCA_004027475.1 Anoura caudifer | reverse complement strand
CCCACCCCTGATTCTGCACTGGCCACTTCAGTCCTGTGAAAAATACTTGGAAATAGAGGCTAGAACAAAACAGACAAAATCCATGCCCTCATGGAGATTACAGCCTAATGGGTAGAAGTAGATAGTGTCCAAGTAAATAACTGTATAAAGTGATCCATGGTGGTAAGTGCTCTGAAGAAAACCTAGGCAGGTTGAAAGAGACGGAGAATGCCAATGTGGGTGGTGGGGTATTCCATGATGTGCTCAGAGATGGCCTTTGGGTTAGATGGCAGCTGATCAGAGACCTGGCACACGGGAGGAAATGAGACCCACGACTATATGCAGGAAGGCTGTTCTAGGCCAAGGAAGCTGCAAATACATAGGTCATGAGGTGGAAGGCGGCTTGGAGTGTTTGAAAGTCATCAAGGCAGCTAGCAACTCCAGGGCAGAGTGGTCAGAACGTCAGTAAAGTGAAAAACTGGAGATTTTGTAGGGCCTGAGTGGCCATTTTAGGTCTTCTATTTTATTGTTTGGTGTTGGGAACTGCCCTGCCTGGTTTCAGAAGCTGTAATCCCTCATGGCTAAGACTGAGTAAAGGACCTTGGGACCACAAGCCACTTAGAAGACAAAGTTTACCTTCCTTGTAGGGGCACCACCTCTGCCCCCTTTCACCTCACCCTGCTTGGCCCCGGTGGACAACTGGTTAGTCAATGACAGGTAAGATTCCTCAAAGGAGGGATGACTTAAGATAGGCATGGTCACGAAGGAGCCCTCAGGGAAGGACTTGGGGGGGGGCTATAAGAAAAGGGGGTGATGGACCCTTGCCCCTCGGCTGTGACATAGCTTGAGTCCTCATTCTGTCTGCAAGAAGTCTCCTAATCTCTTGGCTGCCTTACTTCCTCTGCCTGACTTAAGCCTGAAACAATGCTGGAGGTAGGTGGCCCTGTGCTGGAAAGGGCAGGTTCCCTAGGGCGATCAGGCCTAAGAAGAATGCATAAAATCCTATGAAACTGTACTTTGCTAATACCCTCAATTTAAATGATAAGGGTCCAAGCAGGAAGTGAGTTTGTTCCCCAAAGTTTCATGGCCCTTTAATTATCTGACCCTGACTCAGAATAAGCCCTCAGAGTTCTTTGAATGTTATCTATTGTTTAATCATTTCTGCCTGATAATGATTGATGAGCTTTATGTTTATACCCTGTATTTTTGTGCAAATTGAACCCAATAAAAGCTTGTTAAGGCAAGGATCGAGGCACTCTCCCTTGGAGAGAGTTGCCGAGGCACTTCCAGGCTTTTTCTTCCCTCGAGAGAGAAGCCGCACCGTCCCTTTTCCTCCGCAGGACTCGGTAGTCCATGTGAATTTGTCTTGTCTCATCCATAATGCTGAGGACACCAAGAGCCAGGATCCACGTCAGTTGGGTCTTTAAAAAAAATATTATTTTTTAATTTTATTCTGGGATATTATTTTGGCATATTTGTTCTTTGATTTTCTTATAGGAATCAGTGAAAGAGGTTGGGCACTTCAGCGACATGACTGGATTTGTAAGGATCCCTGGTGCAGTGTGTTTGGAACACACTCTATGAGACCAGGACAAAAGCTGGGGGGACAATTAGTCCCCTAAAGTGTGGGGGAGAGTTGACAACAACTGATGGCCTAGGGTTGGAAGAGACTACGTAAGGTTTCTGTGTTTTGTTTCCCCCACCCCACTTTGGCCAGAAATGTTGTTTTTAAACTGTGGATATCTCCTTCCCATAAACCTTGACAAAGTTCCACCATCTTTTAAGTGATCTCCCCCCACATTCTACAGATTTGGGGCTACAGGCTCGGCTGGGCTAGTTAGTCCTTTATGATGCTCTATCACACGGTATTTACCGCATTTCCTTTTATAGATGTGTTTGTCTTCCTAGTTAGAGTATCAGCTCCACAAAGGTATTGCTTGTAAAAACAAATAAAATCCCTTATACCTGGAACAAAGTTTCAATATGCATTTAAAACTGCATCAGTGCTTAACAAACGAGTGAATACCTCCAAGTATAAAATAAAAAATATTTGAATTTCTAATCCATAAATAGAAAAGCCACGATTGCTTTGGGAAGGAATATACAATCTCACTCTCAGAAATTTAGAACATGCCAAAGCTAGTGTTAGCAAACAGTACTTGGAGTTCTGGGGCCCACCACCGCTCCTAGGGAAAAGTCCATAGGCAAAGGTTTGGTGACAAAGGTTTGGTGACAAAGGAAGAGTCTTTGTTCCAAAGCAGTTACTTAAGCCTATCAAGTCACAGCTTTAATTACTCAAGCCTATCAATTAAGGCTAAACTGTAACACCTGAGTTCTCCTAGCTTTTTTCCCTGTTAGTTTTTAGTTAACCTGTTTTTACAGGGTTACTTTACAAACTAAAAACAACATATGTGCAAAAACCACACAATTTTAGAAGAATGGCAGGCTTCTGTTTCCTCTAGAACACCCAGGGAATCAACCTGCCACCCTCTGCCAGGCCAGCCTGATGCTAGGCTGCACCCAGAGCTCCTTCCCATCCAAAATACCATCCGCTGAGAAATGCAGGCAGCTGCAGCACGGTTGTCCCGGCATCGTGGAGGAAGAAGAACCTGAGAGAGAGCCAGCTCAGGAGCCAGAGAGCTCTCCGAGAGCCAGAAAGCCATCCTCCTTTTATTTCTGTTGCTCTGGACCCATTCGGCTGCTCAGCCAGCCCCGCCCCAGGCCACCCACAGATGCCTTGGCAAACTGCTCCTACTGCCCGCACTGCTTCTCCCCATTGAGCTGAGGTATCTTAATCAGATCTCTCCCTATCACTAGGGTGAGACGTTTGTTACTTGACCAGAACACAGAATATGTTCCAGTGTCCCTCCTCATAGATCACAATGAAAATAAATTCAGAAGCTAAAGTGATGTGTCATTTGGTGAAACTTCAAAGGGAATTTCTGCTTGAGTTCATATATGTTCCTACGAAAGAGTACAGGGAATGTCTTCAGTTTTTCTCTACTGAGGCCAGACCTGCGGGATGAGTGAGATGGTAAGCGGAGGCACTGAGCCATGTCGTAAGGCATTTCTCCAGGCTTGTCAGTGGAGGCTTCATGGTGCAGGTACTGGTTTTGTGTTTCGTTTGTTTTAATAATCGGGTCACCATTTGTAAATTAGAGGGATGCAGCCACAAACGTTTGACTAGTGTTTCCACAGCATCATTGAATAAACTGAGCTGGGTGTTGAAATACTTGGAGCATTTTTAATTAGCGAATGTTCATACTCAAAAAGTACTATTTAAAGGATTGACATTAACCACTGACTGTCATTCTCAACAGTTGAGGCATTTCAAGGAAATCGCTGATAACAAACTTCTCACAATATGTGGGTGGTGAAAGGTTGGGAGAGTTAATATGCATCTGAAAAAAACGGAGTCAGGATGGAACTGTGGGCTGAATGGAACAGGTTGGGAATTATTAGGGATACATTTATTTTTAGGTTCTAAAACTCAGATATAAAAGTGCAAGATGGGGAAAAATAAGAGCAATTTGTAAGAAAAATATTTAGGAGCATGTTGAGTGTAAGCTTGTCAAGTAGTCAAGAATACTTGATTCAGCTGCCAAGAATGCTAATTTGATCTTAGGCTACATAATGGAAATATAATGTCCAGAAGAGAAATAATATTTTCTCTTTACCATGTACTGAAAGGGATTACATATGGAGTATTATATTCCATTAGGCATTACATGTCTAATGTCAGGAGAAAAATAGTCAGAGTAGAACACATTCAGAGAAGGGCAATTAGAATAAAGTAGAAACTCAAAACAATGTTACTTCAGAATTAGTAAAAGAAACTACAAATGTTTAGCCTGGAGTAAAAGAAAAAACCCTGATGGGGAGTAAATAGACCATGGGAAATGACACAGAAGAGGAATTAGAGGATTCTGAAAGAATCATTACGGCAGAACCTGAACCAGTAAGTTTTAAAAAAAAAATTGTAATTTCAGCCCAGCCGGTGTGGCTCAGCTGGTTGGAGCATCGCCCCATAAACCAAAAGGTTGCTGCAGAGCACATACCTAGGTTGCAGGTACGGTGCCCAACTGGGGCATACACAGGTGGCAACCAATCGATGTTTCTGTCATTTTGATGCTTCCTGTAATTTCAGGTACATAAAGTGAGCGACTTGCAAATATTTAAAAATATTTATATTTTAATGAGCCACTTCCTAAAGGAATGATTTTATCTTCATAGAAAACATTCAAGATAGTTTTTTTTCTGTTAGTTTGTTTTGGTGTTTAGCCAAGAGCAGAGAAGTGGAAAGGTGAAGAAGCATTTCTTGGATTATAGTTGGGATGGTTTTCCCTCTAGGATTCCTTCTGACTGTAGTGTTTTATGATTTTTTTGTGTGTGATTTTATTGTAATGAAATCTATTTTTCACCAATAATTGGGGTGGATTTTTATTGATAATGTAGACAATGATGAAGATGATGATGATAATAATAATAGTGCTAGTGATGTAACTATTTATCATTAGTAGGCTCCAAGCATTATACTTTACTGACATTGTCTGACAGCAACCTTATGACATAAGCCAGAGGAGACATCCAGATCTAGCCCTTCCTATGTAATCTACTTCTTTATCTTCAGGCCATGTGGGTTTGTTTTTACTCTTACGGGTTTGTAGAACCAAACAAACAAAATATGATCTTTAAGCAATTACAATAATAGCTAACATGCATGTGGCACTCACAATGGGTGAGACACTGCATCAAATGCTTTATACTTCGTGCCACACAACCACTCCATTTTAGAGATGAAGAAACTGAGGCATACAGAGTAATTTGACCATATAATCAGCAAGTGGGAGAACTGAAATTCAACTCATGGCGGTCTGGCTCTGCTGACCACATGCTTCTTCTCCACTGTGAATTATTTCTATAACCAAGAGAAGACTTCTTGCCTTTAATGAGACATCATTATTACAGTAAGAATATACAAAGCAGCAAAAAAATGGGTCAAAGTGTCTAAGACACCTTCTCAATTTGTTAGTGATTCAGCTTATCTCCCATTTCTATGTACTGAGCATCAACAACAAGAATCTAGCATCTGTTTCAAGACTGAGCGCTGGAGAGTAAACACTGCCTAGCCCTGGTGACTCCAACTGTCTCTGCACTTGAGCTAGTTCTGTAGTGTCTACAGAAATGTTAGGTTGCTACTCCAAATGGTACCTGACTCTTCATTCACCGGTCAGCTCATACGTTTGATCAGTTGTAAATAAGCTAAGAGAGAGCTTTGCTGTCAGCAATGGGCAAATGCCCAGGCAACAGGGAAAGTCTAGGATTAATCATTTCCATTGCTACAGTTTTAAAATGTTGAGGTTAATTTGAGAATGAGCATTACTCATGAAAATTTCTCTAGGGACTAACTACCTGGACTGGTTCCAAGCATCACACAAGCAAGGCACAGGCGGTTTTGGCAGGGAATCACAACGTTGACCTACAATCCTTTGCTGTTAGTGACCAGGGTCTTTCACAAGCAAATGTTGCCAAGTTAATTGCACCATGCCCAAATGTAAGAATTGAAAAAATATCCACCAGGCTCCACAGTGAACATTCTTTATGATTTAGTAAGTAAAGGGCCTTTGAAAACTTCTATTGGCAGATTAGTTTTCTCTCTGTCTTCCTCAAAATAACAAATTCAAAGGGGCTTTTTAAAACTGCAAGCCTAAGGTATTTGAAAAAGTTCTTCAGTGTGCTCAGAATTCACTGGTTGCTGAGTTCAGCCATGTCTTGAGAGTATCCTAGCAAAGAGATGTTTCTCTCACCTATGAAGTTGATTTAGAAATGATTCACAGAATGAGGCTGGAAACCACAGTGGCTCTAGTGCAGTTAAAAAGTTCGGTTCTTAGAATGAAGATTTCATTAATGCTATAGAGTTTGGATATAGACCTGTCACTTTAAAATATCCTTGCTTCACTGCTTTCCCTCTGATGGGTCTTTGAAAGGCTCCTGTCTCAGAGCAGGAGAGAAGCAGAGTCCCCACAAGTATATTTTAAAGTTACAAGTCTGAATATTTAGTGTGAGTGGAGTCACTGTATCCTAAACCCCAAAATAAATATGGGAGCAGAGATGAGCTGTTCTGTCAGTCTGAGCTTTCCAATAAAATTGTCACGGAGAATTGCCCAGAATGCCAAACCAATTTGCTGAAAAGGACTGTAGCAAGATCAGGACAGAAGCAAGCCATTTTTATTCCATGAACCATTGCCTAGCAGAGTCTGTCCATGAAACATTGAAGGTGCAAAGTTAAGTTGGCCATGATTGGTTTAGCACGGGAATAGTGTCCTATCTGTTTTATTTAATTCCTATGTATTTTAGGCTTAGTGGCTTTATGAATGTTGTAAGAAATGATTTATAAAAATAAAGTATTTATGTAGGCTATATGTAGATTCTCTGAAAGAGGTAATATATTCCCAGTAACTGAAAAAATAACCAAGACAAAACTGATGTCATTCCAGGTTCCCTTTTCTGTGTATGTGTTTGAGTGGAAGCAGTATCTCAAGAGGCTCTCCTACGCAGTCATGCTCTAAACCATACTTTCTGAACATTCCCATGACTGAATGGGTCTGACTTTGGCTGACATCTAGTCAATATCTGCCCTACCTAAAATAAGAAAGGAATGGAAATACGGAAGGAAGAAATCTGGAAATTACTGCTGCGTAATTTTTAAAAATCATTTTTCATACATAAAATAAGAAATGGGCATTTTTAGGAATAATTGGCAAATATTGAAGGATAGGAGAACAGGTGAAGAAAGGGGAACAGCTCTCATTTCCATTTATGAGGGATTTGGTGCTTCTCTAATTATTGAGAAAAGAAATGTTGGCCGAGAAGCCCCTGTTTATATTGGTGCATTCTCAGGTGTTTTTTCCATTGTTCTTTTTCATCTTGAACAATCTTATCTAAAGCCACTGTTTCAACTACAGTTTGAAAACACCCAAAATATATATTTCTAGACTTGGACTCTGCTGAACTCCAGATCCAATATATGCTGCTTACCACACAACTTTAATTAGAAGTCACCAAAGCCACTTACAACTCAGTATGTTTAAAATTAAACTCATCTTTCTTCCCCAAACATCTTCTCCCCTGTTCTATGTTTTATCCACTCAGTTAGAAACCTGGTTATTCTCCTGAACTCTTCTGTATTCCTTCTATTCCACGCTGTATTATTTCCCAAATGTACATATTCTACCTTATGTGTATTTCCTGAATGTATGCAATTTTCTTCAATTCAGTTTTTATTTCCTTAGTTCAGACACTCTTCATTTCTTCTCTGAAATGCTATATAACTAATTATTCATCTCAGAGCAAGCCTACGTTCTGATATCTATTTCTCATTTTGCCAATAATTTTATTTGTCAATTTGACTTGGCTAAAACATTATTTATGGGTGTATCTATGAGGGTGTTTCTGGAAGAAATCAGCATTTCAGTCAGAATACTGAGTAAAGAAAATCTACCGTCACCAATGTGGGCAGGCATGATTCAGTACTTTAAGGGCCCAAATGGAAATAAAAGGCACAGAAATGGTGAATTCTCTCTTTTTAAGCTGGGACATTCATCTTCTTCTGCCTTTGGACATTAATATGGATTACTCAAAATCCCAACCTGATTAAGGTAAACCACACTTACCTCACCACACATGTTTACATTTCTATCACAGCTCTTTCAGCACCATACTATAACTATGTTATCATTAATTTGCTTATCTATTTCCCCTAGGAGACTGACATTGCTTTTCATTTTAAAATACATATTTTTTCATTAAGTCAACTTATTTTAATAATTAATCAATTCAACCAAAAAGTAATAATTATACTCTAGGTAATGTAAATTATAAAGTATGCTATTAGGACATTATCCCTTCTCTTCCTCCTTACCTTCTTGAACCTTTAAAGATATATCCAAGGTGTGCTACTTGGGCAATTTGTCTTTTTGTCACACTATTTTATTTGGTGAATTCATCAGTTCTCTTGGCTTTAAATATAATTTGTGTACTAATGATTCACCCAATCCCCCAAAATCTCTCACTTGTAATTCCAGATCCACATGTTGTGCTACCTAATTTACATTCTACTTGGGTGTGTTACGGACTTTTTCAACTTTGCACATCACAAATTCATCAGTTATTTTCCCCAAATTGGTTCCCTTTTCAGCCTTTCCCATCTTAGTAGATGTTGGCACCATTTTTAAGTTACCCAAGTCCAAAACCTCGTTTGAAGTCTCCTTGGCTTTTCTCTTTGTTTCACATACCACATTCAGATCATCAGGGACTCCTATTGTTCCCATTTTCAAAATATGTTTAAAAATTCAACTCTTTCACAATACCCCATTAACATAATCCCAGTCCAGCTTTCTGCTGTCTCTCACTTAGATTATTCACTTGTCTCTTACGGGATCTTTCTGCTTCAGTACTTGGTCCCTTACAGTCCATTGTCATCCCAGCAGCTCAAGTAATCCTTTAAAAAAATAATTAGGTTATCTTACTTTTTAGGTAATAGCTCCTTGTCTCCAAAGCGCATGTCTTGCAAGAGCCTACAAAGCATTGTGCAATCTGGCACATTCGATTTTTGTCTCCTACGTCTCTCTCACTCAGTCTCAGCCACCCTGGTCTTTTTGCTCCCCCTCCGACAATACAGCCGGGTCTCTGACTCAAGACCTTTACATTTGCTGTTTCTTCTGACCAGATATCCACATGACTGGCTCCCCCCTTCTTCCAGATCTTTACTCAAACATGATTTTCTCAGTGATATCAGCCTTAGAGACCCAATTTAATATTTCAACAACCTCATTCTCAATATTTTCTATTCCCTTTTCTCCACTACCATATAAGCTCCTTGTAGTAGGAACTTTAGTCGGCTTCATTTATTATGAACTTACAAATGCCAGGAGAGTGCCTGAGCATAGCAGACTTTAAATTGAAATGTGTCCAGTGAAAGGAGATTTAGCAGGGAGAGGAAGTTTACTGACTAATCTACAAACTGGACAATAAAAAATTCCCTCAAATAATAGTTGATAGTTGACATATGTCCATTTGGTCAACTTACTTGAATAATTAATTAATAAGTTAAAGAAATTACACATTTTTTATTGTAGACAGAGCCTCCATGGTGGAACTATAAGACGTAGCTCTTTGATTCCCAAATGGACTTTTATAAAAGGCAAGGAGAGATGAGCAATGATGACTCTTTAATTAAATTTTACAATGTGCATTACAGTGAGATTTCAGTCTTGACAAGAAACTTACATTCTATGTTCTAACAAGACCATGTTTCTTATTTTTATGTATTTTCAATGGAGTTGATGGTTTTTAACTCTCTGAGTTCCAATCATTGCATCTTTTAAAAGTTCTTGTTTTTTCTCTTTCTGGTTCTGGGTATAAAAAATAATTTTGCTAGTTTTTTTTTTTTCTCTTAAGAAGGTTCTATTTGTGTTTCTATCCATACTAAAATCAATATTTATACTATTAGAATATTTCAATTTCTGAGTCATTGTATTAGAATAAACATGTGCATGATTCTGGATTAAGATATATAATTATGCTTTCTTAATAAAAATATATTATTTTTAAGATGTTAGACATATTAAAATCATGGAACGTGAAAATCTGTCCTCAGAAGGTTTTTTTACTACCATATTTCTACTCTAATGCATGTATCTGCCCCAGGAAAACTCAGCAGTATCAAGGTGTTAAAAATCCTCTTTCCAAATATTTTATTAATTACTACTTTAGAGTTCAATTATAAATTATGCTGACAATGATTTCCATTGATGCAAAATAACATGCCCCCATCACATGTTATGAAGAAAAGGATGAAACTATTTGTGTATTGTAAAATTTAGGGTAAAGCTTCAGACAATTTCAGCAATGATGTGCATGATAGTGGTTTTCATACTATTTAGTAAAGCAGCTTTTCTTTTCATGAGCAGTAGGGTAGGGAAAATGTGACATTTAAATAAAGTTTTACATTTTTTAACAAGTAATAAAAATGAAATTAAAGGTTGCATTTCTAAAGTCATGATTTATAATAATCATTCAGTTTAACTGCATTTTATAGGTTAGGTAAGCAGTTTAAATTAAAAAGTGACCTACACAAATATGCAGTCTTGAAAAGAAATCAAAGTTAATAGCTTTTCTTTGCAACTCTAAGAAACCTGATGGGATTCTGAATTTCTTGAGATTTCAGAAATTAGAAGGATGTATTTTGTAGTGCCTTTATATGAAATATATTTGAGCATTCGTTTTTCTTAGAGTAATGTTTCCATTATGACTGCTAAAGCATTCCCTTGGATTTTGCAGCCTGTTTGAAATATGGTTTATTACAATCAATTATATTGTGAGACACTGTAGATGGTCTCTAAGGAAGAGTTTGTAAAATACACCCTTCTGTCTATAGACTCTCTACAATTAAGAACTCCTCCAGGGAATCACCTGGTTACCTCAATTAGGAGAGCCAGTGATGGTTCTGTATCTGAGACAACTATATGTTGTGGCGTAAATTTTTAGTTGTCTGTTGTGGAATAGTAGATACTCCAAAAGCTAGTGCATTATTTCTATTATGTTTTGCTTAGGCTAGTTTTAAACTGAAATTGTGTTCTTAATAAAACATCTGTAATTTTAAGGGGAGATAACCTGAAATAAGTGATATGCTAGTGCATCTCTTTGTGCATAAATTATATATTTACAATATGGTGAGAGAGGTATTTATTTAGTTTTTCAAAGAGGCTTTCAAAATGTCATTTGGGCTCTAAAAGTTTTACTTGTTCTGTCATACTCATACAGATTTCATTCTGCAGTTACCCATACCCAGTTTTCACTTGTTCTATTTCCTTCTTAGCTTTATTTGCAAACTTAACACATTTGGACATTTTGAACTGGCTTTCCTTAAAGGTATATATCTTTCTCCAAAGCTCTTTCACTACCAAGTGAATAAAACAATTGAGAATATTACAGATGTAGTAAAAGAAAACTATTGTGCTTGTAAAAGTAAGGTATGTTCCAAATTAATTGCCTGGAAAATTCCTTAGCTCCCATTTTAATGTATGTACTTAGATTTTCTTCTTTCAGCATATATTTTAGGAACCACAAAATGCATGCACACATACATTAAACAAATATTAAAGTGCTTGTTAGGATACTAAATGATTTTCTTTGATTTGTCTGATTTCTTTTAGGTTGGTATATTGGTCAATATTGTGTTTATAACTAATTAAAACACACTATACCTGGAATTTCCATGTGTATTTAAAACATATATAGCAATTCAATATTTGAAGTCATCTTATGTTGATCATACTTATATAATGCTAAGTCCTCTTGTATCTTGAATTATTATTCTGAATTATCTCTTTCATACCTTGGCATTTTATGTCTACTACGTTCTTAAATAAAGCATTTCCAAGTGAAAAATAAATGATAACAGTAATTTCACTTAGTAAAAGTACCACTTGACTTTTAAAATATTCAAATTTGTTCCAAGGTTTCCCAAAAGAAATTTAATTTACTTAATTTCCTAAAAGGCTAGGAAAAAAGAAATAAAACTTTACAAAATATATTTTTCTTTGTATCTAGTATGGCAGAGAAGTTGGAAGTATTAGTTTTGTTTAAAACATGAAATCTTTAAATTCTTAAAGAGTGGGGAAGTGAATATTTGCCTGTAAGTTTGCTTTCTAGTTAATAATTTTGTATTAAATATTAAACTACTTTTAAGAAACATCTCCCTTTCACTCCCCCAAATTAGAAGCAATCCCTACACTCCACAGTCTTCCTTGCCCTGCTCATTTACCTTTTTTTGTCATAAAATAATCTCCCATAATTGGATCTCTATATAACATAAGTTAGTACCTGGAAAATCAGAAATTCATTCTGGTTGGTATACTTATCTAATCAACTTAAATAGTTTAAGGGTATAATCTTACTTACTGTGGATAATCAATCTTCATAATTCATACTAGGATATCTGAAATAGCCATTCTTTTTAACATGTTTCCAAAGGTTCTTAAACTGGAGTTTACATAAATCAGAGGGCTCCACTATGTCAATTAAACAATTTGTAGAAGTCCCTAAATAAGGACTTATGTAGAATTATATTTTAAACATTCTCAAATTTGCAATTATATGATAATGACAACTTTTATGAGTCCTCAGATAATGCTAATTTTTGTATGTTGACAGAATATTCAGATATTAAAATAGAAATGATTGTTAAAGAACATAAGCATTATTCATAGTAAATAAAGATTGGAGTGCAGTGTATTCTTGTGATAATTATTTTCAACATTTAGAAAACAGCCTTACAGAAATGAGTAAATTTAAGACTGTAAATTTTATGTATGAAGAATAGACCAAGGGTAAAATTCTCGCATAAACAATTCCCTTTAGTTTATTACATATACTCCTCTAACACTTTTTCATATACAATTTTATATTGGAGAGCATATTATATCAACATATAATGTATTCTTTCTTTTTCATGGTTGCATAATACTTCATTGTATGATTTTACTGATTTCCTATTGATGAACATTTGGGCAATGTATCTTTGCTAAAATAATACAAAATGATGCACTAGATATCCTTGTACATACACATTTTGCATGAGTACTTTACAAAATTCTTCATTTAATTCTCTCAACAATTCAGTAAATAAGGTACATATTATTTTTCTCTATAGATAAGGAAATTGGGACTCAATCTAGTTAAATAACTTTTCCACACACACACACACACACACACACACATACACACACACGTAATATAAAGAAATATGAGCTCAAGACTCTCGTATTCATAAAGGAAAAGCTCTCTTTCTTAACAAAAAAAATGAAACAAACAACAACAACAAACAGAAACAGATGCGAAGATAAAGGATATACGGCTACGAAAGGTCCAAACGATGTTACCAGTGTGTATTTGTATGATATCTGGATTGCTTTGACTCTCAGTACCTCAACACGGTTATATTTTAGTTATCATTGATAAAGTCCTAACAGGGTGGGTACTTAATAAATATTGAGTAACAAAAGAAGATACTCATGCATATATAAGATCAGAATTTTTTTAAAAAAACTCACTTCTGAGGGCATTATTATTCATGTTGGAAATAAACAGGTTGGAGAAACTCCATTAGTCAGAAGCACTCTAATCTCATTTAGTGCTCAGCTATTTTTCTCCCAGGAAGATGCTTCTAGATTGTATTTCAAAGATTTAAATTTTCAAATAGTTTTCTTACTATATTTCTGAATAGTATAACTGTTGTTCTTTAAAGCTAATCTCCACGAACAATTTAATTGTAGTAATTTACCCCTCTGAAACACAGAAAAATAATTTAATTTACCCTTCTTTAAATAAAAGTTTTCATTTAACTGGAAGAACATGAATTATATTTGGAAACATATATGGATTTTTACTTTGACAACTGCCAAAGCTATCATATTCAAAGGGAAAACAACAAAAAATTTTACAAGCACACTACAGAAATATGTCAAAATTTCCCAGAAGAGGTAGATGTGACTGAGTAGTTTAAATGCACTGTCATGAAATTCTAGGCACCTCAAACTTAATGCAAATGAGTAAACTCATGCATTGAAATGAAGTAACACTTCTTTAAGGATGCAAATTAAAAGAAAAACATCAAAATAATGAAATCTGCTGTATTTTTCTTTGCTGAGAAAATTGTTTACCAGATCTCAAAAACAGGCCTGGCTCTTTGGAAAACTGTGATGGAAAAAAGATATTTGTTATTGAAATCGGTATCAAGGTTTTTCCCAAAACACTCCAGTTAATATTTTAATAAACTTATAAGAAAAATTACTGTAATTAGTTATACTTGTTACACATAGTTAGATGTTCATTAAATAAAAGTATATTGTAGAAGGAGAATAAATTTATTTTCAAAAGCATTGTATAAGTCAATGTCACTGTTTAATTATCTTTACAGATTGGAATAATTCCTTTGTCTCAATGTATGTGTCCATAAAACTTTCTGTCGAATATGCATCTCTGATGTTTTAGAATTATACTTTTCAAATACTCAAATAAATTGTGAAATTTAAGTTTAGCAATTTTAAAGAAGTACTCTTAATACAAAGGTAATATGTATGTATTGATATTATTGAGAATTTGGAAATGATAGGAAATTACAAAGAAGGAAATAAAAATCACCCAAATGCCATGTTTAATAAGTAATCATCTTTAATAAGTTGATATTTTTTCTTCCAATATTTTTACTACCTATGAAATATAGTGTTAAGGTGAATTAAGATACCATATAAGATTATAATGATATAAAATGTGTGTAACACAACCACATAAAATTTTTATGTAAACATTTTTTCATGAGTCAGTTTCTATTTCCCTCAGGTACATACCTGGAAACAATTTTAGGAGAGAAAGACTGAAAGTACATGCATGGGGGATAGGGGAAAGGTGGGGAGGGCAGACCTGTGGCTACATAGTCCTTATCAGCTGTGTTCTTTATCCTCCTGAAGCAATGACTCCTTCCTGTGGTTTAGTTTGTTTATTTTTACTTAGCAATATACTGTGCCCACATTGTCTAGGACAGAGCCCATCCTACCAGTTACATCAGCATATTTTTGAATACTCCTTCAAATGCGGATTTGAAGGTCCATCCCATGCTGTGAAAATGGGATAGGACCATTAGTATGCACTTTTAACAAGATCCCTGGATGTTCTCATGTGATTTGAAAACCCCAATAAATTTAACAAAAAAAAGAAAAAATGAAAACTACTTTAAGGTGACTATTCTTGATTAATAGGAGAAATCTGGGGGTTGAGGCTTTATTTCTTCTCTTTTTGACTCAGAAAACATAAAAGACCTCGTTCAGATTTGCTGAGAATCCCAGATCCACCACTAACTATGTGATCTTTGGTAAACTTGTCTGAATTCTTATCTGTCCAAATGAAGATGACAATACTGGCAATACCTATTTGAATGACTTAAAAAGGATCAAGTGAGATAACATATTTGAATCCTCATGGTACAAAGCTTAATATAAAGTAGGCACTCAACAAATGTTAGTCTCCTTCATTAAAGGTGAGAGCATTTTAAAGATTAGCCAGATTTATTTTCATGTTTTTTTTTTTTTTTTCCTGGAGAAATGAAGCCTCACAGAAAATTTGGTTGCTGAAAACATCAGTAGAATAGTCTGGCATTAAAAGATTATGGTTCATTTAAGTTACGTTGAGTCAAAATAAAGTAAAAATGTGAGTTTGAAAGGAGGGCTTCACACACACACACACACACACACACAAACACAGACACACAATGCTTTGTGTTTATAGGACTGTGCACATATGCCAGGCAGTGGCAGGTACAAAGAAAATGTCTGTAAGCCACCTCTGTGTGATAACCTGTATTACACTGATTTTACTCAGTAGGTGTTCCTCTACGAACCACCTGAGACATACATGAGATGACACCTTGCAGATGAGCCCCAGAGGCTAAAATCAGATATCCACGGCCACATTTGCTCTGAAGCCATGGTTCCTTCAACCCCTGTGTGTGACAGGGCTGCTGGAAGGGGCCCCTTCCTAGGAGACAGGAACGCCTCTGTCCTCTGACTTTGGCTGGAGGTGCCCCTCACAGCATACTGGGGACTCATTCATTCATTAGCTATTAAACACTAACATAGCATGTGGCTGACAGTGACTAAGGAAGTAAACTATATAAATTGATTATCGTTATGAAATCCGCATTCAGAGTACTTTTATAATTGTTAGAATGAATGGAGCATATGTGTAAATACAGTATGTAGGTAGAAGCTGGTAAGAAAGCATCATTCAGTTATTAACAAACTGTGGACTCAATAATATAGGCATGAATGGATTTAGATGGAACAAGATTAGGGAGTATGTAGCAAGGAGTGTAGAGGTGGGGAGATGGAGCCAGGTAATGATTGCTAGGAGTTTTTCATAGAGTCAACAAATTCTCGTGTGTTCTAGGTATGCCTATAGACTAGATGCACAATTATATGCATATGCAAACAGTTTTCTACTTTATGTATAATCATGTTACAACTAATGGTGGTAAGAGTTAATGGTAGGGTTTTCTGTTAATATACATTGTCTTAATGTATTCTTAAAAAGAGAATCTTTTTACATTGGAAAATGCCGTAAGTAGGTTAAAAATATAAAGTCAGCAGAAATCAGCCCAGGCTGGTGTGGCTCAGTGGACTGAGCACCAGCCTGTGACCCAAAGGGTTGCCAGTTTGATTCCCAGTCAGGGCACATGCCTGGGTTGTGGGCCAGGCCCCTTGTAGGGGGCTTGTGAAAGGCAACCACACATGATGTTTCTTTCCCTCTCTTTCTCCCTCTCTTTCCCTCTGTCTAAAAATAAATAAACAAAATCTTTTTTTAAAAAAGCAGAAATCACGTATACATGAGCATGGCTTCCAAGAGAAAATGCAATTTGAGTTGAGCCCTTAGAGATGACTAGCTTTTTGGGGGAACAGAAAAGATAAAGGAGCATTGTACATGGAAGCAACATTTACAAATTTTGAGTACCTGTTTAAGTATCTTGTGATATTCTAGCTATTTTACGTTATAACTTATGTATTCATTTAGTATCATTATGAGTTTGGTAGCAATATATTTATCCTTAAAAAAGAGAGGAAATAAGTCTTGGAGAGTTGAATTACCATGTTCAAAGCAATACATGTACTAAACAATGGACGGAGGTATGACTGAGGCCTGCGATAGCACACGTGTCTCACCCCTCCCCCAGGCATTCCCATGTATGTGGCTCTAGAATTTGTTACTAGTTTGCTCACTGAGAGGACATTTGTGTCCCAGGATCCAGCTTACATGATTATCCTCATTCTAAACATTCATTAAATGAACTATTTCATGGCTCTGTATACAGAAATGATTCTGGATGGTTTACAATATCCCTTCCTTCAAGACACAAGCCCCAGCTGTAATGACCTATTGTTATGTAGACAAGATACATTGCCCTGTGTTCTTTGTACTCAAAGAACATAGGGCAGTAAGTTCAATAGATACATAAATATATAATATATCCTATGGCATCAGAAAGGGAAAGTGACTTCTGGAGGGGAAGAAGAAAGAAAAACTTAGTGGATAAAGTGACAATAGTTTTGAAACCCAGCAATAACCCAGAAGTAAGATTTACAAGCGGGACTTCAGAGTTCACGGGGCAGATGATTTTTTTTTCCTGTGAAGTACACAGAAACTCTTTTAGGGGAGGGGGCAACCTTTTAAGAATAGAATATGAAAACAAGAATATGTTACTGTAACAAATAAACCAAGCAAACCAAAAAGAGAAATCAGTTTGGATCAAAAGGATTTCTCACATTGAAATTACACATTTTTTTTCTTCAGTAAAACAACTGCTTAAGTACCTTTTATTTAAAAAGTCTAACTCTTATTACATTGATTCAGCATTTTGCAAGCAAGAGTTCCTCCAATTGCTTGTATTGGCCTGAGTTCCTCCAAATAGGACAATTCTTTAATCCATCACTGTGTCCATTGACAGTTTTTTCTACAAGACCCACATGTGGACAGCAAGATCCAAAAGCGTATTGTAAAAAGATCAAGAAGCCCAGTGCTGCTTCTGTGGAGCTTACAGCCCCATGAAGTCACAAGGCAGACCTATAAAATTATAAACTCAAGTGACAGAAACATCTGCCAGATGGAAGTTCACAGCTGTAAAGAGACATTTAGTAAGTGTTCAGCATTCAGGGAAGTGGACAGAAAGAAGTTTAGGGTGATTGAAACTGTAAAAGAAGCCAAGGAGGGTTAGTTTGGAAATGCTTCATGAAGGAATGGATTTTTTGGTGGGGTTATGGGGAACATTATCTAGCTGCATAAAACTCTTACTTTTTTGTGGTGTTCCCCAGATGAGCTCCTATTGAATTGGTACGATTACAATTGTGCTTATTTACTTTCATCCCCATTTCCTTCCGAGAACAGTCTGGTCAGGACTATATTGACTGAGTACCTCTTTCCAATCAGAGAACTGAATGATGGAGAAATCCCCTATTCTAAAATTAGGATCCGTAAAACTTTCATATTCTCCCAGTATTTATCTTACACCTGAACCTGCTCTCATGACACCAGGGCCAAGCCTCTCATCTTCCTTCCATCAGTCCCTAGCAATAAAAGTCATTTAATTATCTCTCCTATACTTCAAGACAAAAGATAAAAAGAACAACAAAGATCATTACTGTCCTGGATTAGTGCCGTGTCAATTTAACAAACCTGGAACTGCATTTCTCAGAATTCCCTGTGGGTGTGCATGGGATTTGGAAGGGGAATGTAAAGCAGCAGCCATACACGTTTTACATTTGGAAGATTGGTTGCAGGGCATGAAACTGTTTGCAGCTCAGACAACATTCTCACAAATCTCTTGGCTTACCTTGTCCCTGTGGGGCAGCAGCTGTGCCTGCAGAGTCTGCAGCTCCCACCTGATCATCCTTCGGTTTCTCCGAATCCTAGACCAGGTGTCTGCTTAGCTCTGTGAAAAAGTGGGCCAACTGCTTCTGCCAGACACTGATACTAAAGATGGGGTCTTAGAAGAGATAAGGAGAACAAAGGTTCCCATCTAAAGGTTTGGATTCTAGCTCACTTTTGTGGGCAGAAATTTGTTCTTGCTGCTTCTTACTGTACATCTAAATTCCCTCTCCAACCACCTGCTTTGTACTAGACGTGAAGACAACGGCTTCTCATAGACTGTTCAAAGAGCTACCACAATTGTCCTGGCTGGTGTCTCAGTGGATTGAGTGTTGGCCTGCGAACCAAAGGGTTGCTGGTTTGATTCCTGGTTAGAACACATGCCTGGGTGGCAGGCCAGGTCCTCAGTGTGGGGGTGCATCAGAGGCAACCACACATTGATGTTTCTCTCCCTCTCTCCCTCCCTTCCTCTCTCTAAAAATAAAATCTATTAAAAGGAGCTCTCACAATTGCACAGGGGTAAGTTCTCTTAGTAAATCCATATCCATATGTGTATGTGAGAATATATATAAACACACACAATATGCATTATGTGCACATGTATATATGTGTATATACTTGTGAGTATGTAGAGTACATATATATGTATATGTATATATGAGCTTCAGTCACCCTCCAAGCACTCTCCATTTGATGCAATACACCTATAGAGATGTCTTTTCCACTGCTCAGAACATTCCAATGCCTTTTAGTGCTTCTGCCATTTTTTGTTTCACCTCTTCCACATCAGCAAAATGTTTCCCTTTGAGGACTTCTTTCATGTGGGGAAACAAAAAACAGTTGCAAAGGACAAGATCTGGTGAATAAGAAGGGTAGGGCATGGGGGTCATGCCGTTTTTGGTCAAAAATTTCTAACCACTCATCATGGTGTGGGCTGGTGTACTCATAAATTACTCTTCATGAAATGGTCAAAGGAGCTGAAAGAATTCTTTAAAAAAATTCACTGAAGCCAACACAGCCTCCCACAACAGCACCAGTGGGTACACTGACACAGATGGGTTCCTGGGGCGCTCTCCTAGCAGGGGAAGCCTGTACTATGTGGGGCCCACCCTCCAGAAGATAATTCCTTTTTTTGGTGTCCCCTGCTCTGTGTGTGTGTGTGTGTGTGTGTGTGTGTGTGTGTGTGTGTGTGTGT
>PVKU01015105.1:0-19654 GCA_004027475.1 Anoura caudifer | reverse complement strand
TTCTGCTCCTGTTGTAGTGGTTTGCTTAGTTGGCTTTTGTTTTAGGTCTGGTTGTTAATACCTGTGAGTTTGCTGTCTTTTTACTGTTCATATTTTTTATCTTCTTTTTCTTAGATAAGTCCCTTTAACATTTCATATAATAAGGGCTTGGTGATGATAAACTCCTTTAACTTGACCTTATCTGAGAAGCACTTTATCTTCCCTTCCATTCTAAATGACAACTTTGCTGGATAGAGCAATCTTGGATGTAGCCTTTGATTTTCATGACTTGGAATACTTCTTTCCAGCCTCTTCTTGCCTGTTAGGTCTCTTTTGAGAAATCTGCAGACAGTCTGATTGGAACTCCTTTGTAGGTGACTGTCCCCTTGTCCCTTGCTGCTTCTAGAATTCTCTCCTTCATTTTAATCTTGGGTAATGTAATTATAATGTGCCTTGGTGTGTTCCTCCTCAGGTCCCACTTCTTTGGGACTCTCTGAGCTTCCTGGACTTCCTGGAAGACTCTTTCCTTTGCCAGATTGGGGAAGTTCTCCTTTATTATTTGTTCAAATAAGTTTTCCACTGGTTGCTCTTCTTCTTCCCCTTCTGGTACCCTTATAATTCGGATGTTGGGACGTTTAAAGATGTCCTGGAGGTTCCTAAGCCTCTCCTCATTTTTTTGAATTCTTGTTTCTTCCTCGTTTTTTGTTTGGTTATTTCTTCTCCCTTCTGGTCCACTCCATTGATTTGAGTCCCAGTTTTCCTCCCATCTCTGTTAAACATCTTTCTTTCATTTCACTTATTGTAGCCTTCATTTCTTCATCTAATTTGTGAGCAAAATCAACCAATTCTGTAAGCATCCTGATTACTAGGGTTTTGAATTGTGCATCTGATAGGTTGCCAATCTCTTCATTGCTTAGATAAATTGGCTCTGGGGCTTTGATTTGTTCTACAGTTTGAGCCATTTTCATTTCTGGGGTTTTATTTGTTTGTTTTGTCTACTCGCGGCTGTTACATAGTGAGGGGCGGAGCCTCAGGTGTTCCCCAGGGCAGGACAGCCCAGTCGCTGGGTACTGACGCTGTATGTGGGGGCGGGGCCTGAGGAGATAATGGCGGTTGCTTTACTCTCAGATTCCAGTCCCTTTCACCGCTTCCCCTTTGCCTGGATTATCTGCATGTGGATGTGGGACCACCCGGTCAGCCGGCTGCCTTGTGTGGACTCACTGGTTTTGCACAGTTGCCGCCCCGTGCCCGGGGTCTGCTAGTCGCCGCCTGTGCACCTGGGGGCCGCTGCTGCCTGCGTGCCCGGTCCGCACCTCCGCTTTTTCCTGCCGCGACTCCGCCCCTCTTACCGGTCTGGATGAATCGTTGTTGGACTTCCAAACAGTTTGATTTTCTGAGTTCTGGTTGTTTTCTTGTTTCTAAATCTTTGTTGTCCTTAATTTGGTTGTGAGAAGAGTCACAGTGCATCTGCCTACGCCTCCATCTTGGCCGGAAGTCGCAAGGTCTCTTTTGAGAAATCAGCTGACAGTCTGATGGGAACTCCTTTGTAGGTGACTGTCTCCTTATCCCTTGCTGCTTCTAGAATTCTCTCCTTCATTTTAATCTTGACTAATGTAATTATGAGGTGCCTTGGTGTGTTCCTCCTTGGATCCACCTTCTTTGGGACTCTCTGAGCTTCCTGGACTTCTGGAAGTCTATTTCCTTTGCCAGATTGGGGAAGTTCTCCTTTATTATTTGTTCAAGTAACTTTTCCACTTGTTGCTCTTCCTCTTCCCCTTCTGGTACCCCTATAATTCAGATGTTGGGACGTTTAAAGACGTCCTGGAGGTTCCTAAGCCTCTCCTCATTTTTTTTGAATTCTTGTTTCTTCCTTCTTTTCTGTTTGGTTGTTTCTTTCTTCCTTATGGTCCACTCCATTGATTTGAGTCCCAGTTTTCCTCCCATCACTATTGGTTCCCTGTGCGTTTTTCTTCATTTCACTTATTGTAGCCTTCATTTTTTCATCTAATTTGCAACCCAAATCAACCAATCCTGTGAGCATCCTGATCATCAGTGCTTTGAACTGTGCATCTGATAGGCTGGCTACCAGTGCTATGAGCTCTGCATCTGATAGGTTGACCACCTCCTGGTCACTCAGATGAATTAGCTCCGGGGCCCCAGTGTGTTCTCCCTTTTGAGCCATCCTTGGTTTTGCTTTTTTTTTTGTCTGGTCATAGCTGTTATGTAGTGAGGGGAGGAGCCTTAGGCGTTCACCAGGGCCAGTAGTCTAGTAGCTGGGTTATGATGATGCTGGATGTGGGGGTGGGGTCTGAGAGGGAACAATGGCACTTGCTCCACTGTCTGCCAGATTTCAGTCCCTTCCACCACTTCCCCCAAGCAAACTGGACCCCTCCGGTGCTGAATCCCGGTTGGGTGGGCCTGTACATGCTCCAGGACCCCGTGGGTCTCCCCAAAGAACTCTCCTGTGAGGCTGGGACTCCCTCCTGGCACCTCAGCCCCTAAAGTATTTTCAATGGGTACGTTTAGGCTTCACTTCCTGGGGCTGGGGCCCTACGTCATGCAGTCTGACTTGCTGCCTGTTTTCGCCTGGTTTATCTGTGCACAAATGTGTGTCCGAGGTCTGCTTGGCCGCCTGTGCCCCTGGATTGACTGCGCACCCAGGACCACCACCGGCTTATCCCACCACGATCCAACTCTGCTGGCCGCTGACTCCGCCCCTCTTACCGGTCTGGGTGAATTGTTGTTGTCAGACTCCCACACAATTCAATTTTCTCTCTGTCCTGGTTAGGTTTTCTTTTCTTTGGTTTTTTTTTTTTTTTTTTGGTTCTTTATTTTTGTTGTCCTTAATCTTGGTTGTGAGAGGAGGTACAGCATGTCCAGCTATGCCTCCATCTTGGCCGGAAGTTGGAAATTGTTCTCAATGGAGTTCCACATATGCCAGATAGTGTACATAGTCTTTTTTGTTTTTAATTTTCTATGTATTGGTTTGAGAGAGAGGGGATGGGAGAGAGAAAGAGAAGCATTGATTTATTGTTCCACTTATTTATGTATTTATTTGTTGATTCTTGTATGTGCCCTGACTGGGAATTGAACTTGTAACCTTGGCATATTGGGACAATGCTCTAACCAACTGAGCTACCTGGCCAGGGCAGACAGTGTACATATTTTGCATGAAAATATTCTGGATGGAATACAGGTGCTCTCTGGAGAAGTTCCTATCTCTGCAGAATAAGGTATGCACAAAATAGGCAAAACATACATATGTGAGTAGGTGCTGCTAAAACACTACATTAGCTCATTTCTGTCCCATTTTAATAACGGAGGAAATGTTATTAAAATGATCTCCTTTTTTCCTTAAAACTATTTCAGTAACAAAGATCAGAAGTTCAGCATCTGAACTACTGTGAGACATTTGACCATGTTAAAGCCATCCTCCATGGCCAGTCCTCTCACAGAGCTCTGTGGGTACAAGAGCACCTTGTTCCCTCACAGGATGTTGAGGATACACACGTTCCAGAGTTAGCGTGAGCTTTGACTCTCGCCTGTGCTGAGGACAGACAATTTAATAATTGGGACATAATCAGTTGGCTTAGTTGATTCGAGGATCCCAACTTCTTTAAGTAAATTTACAACAAAGAGCTGATTTTTAAAAATATTAGTATAAGATCATGTATGTGCATATGATTTTGATGATGTATTATAGATAGAAACTGAAAAAAATACCACAAAAGAAATTGAGATTGAGGGTTGGGGCTGGGTCAGTAGTCCATTCACAAGGTCAGTCATATCCAACATCCTTCTGTTGTGAAAGAATTTGCTTTGTCTTCTGCTTACCACATTTGCCTGTTTCCCTCTGGCAAACTGAATGCTGTCTTGATCCCTTTTGTACTAAAATTTATATTATTTAGTTTCTTATAGAAATGTTCTCAGCCTTCATAACAGTTTCTTAGGGTGTCCATAACAAAATGCCACAGGCCGAGTGGCTCAAATGACAGAAATAATTTGCTCACAGGTTTGGAGGCCAGAGGTCTGGGATCAAGGTGTTGGCAGGGCTGGTTTCCCCTGAGGCTTCTTCCCGTTGGCTCGGAGATGGACATCTCACTGTGTCCTCACACAGCCTTTCCTCTGTGCACACAAGTCCTGGGTCACTCTGTGTCCTGCTCTCTTCTTGTAAGAACAACAGTCAGGTTGGGTTGGAGCCGCCCTAAAAGCGTCATTTTCATTTGATGACCTCTTTAAAGGCCTTATCTCTAAATACAGCCAGATTCTGAGGTACTGGGGGCTAGAACCTCAATATATGAATTCACCGGGGCCATGATTCAGCCCACAGCAGCCTCTAGAGCAGAGGTGTCAAACTCATTTTCACCAGGGACCATATCAGCCTCGAGGTTGCCTCCAAAGGGCCGAATATAATTTCAACTCCTTAACAGTTAAGGAGGAGTTACATTTATACACTCCTAAAATTATTTCAGCATTCATCCTTCATCCATTATTTAGTAATGGATGCAGGATGTGGGTAGCAAGATCAGTGCAATGCTTACCCCTCAGTCAGGATGCTAAGTGTGGCATTTTTTTTCTTTTTTGCTTTAGGGAGAACTAATGCGGATGTGATGACAGCGCTGTCTCAGGGCTACAGGATGCCTCGCATGGAGAACTGCCCAGAGGAGCTCTACGAAATCATGAAGACATGCTGGAAAGAAAAGGCAGAAGAGAGGCCAACATTTGATTACCTGCAGAGCGTCCTGGATGATTTCTACACCGCCACAGAAGGCCAGTATCAGCAGCAGCCTTAGATCGCAGCAAGACCCGCAGCCCTTCACAGGGACAGCTGCCTCAATAAAGAAGAAACAATAACAACTACTGCTTGCACTAGTTTTCGTGTGTTAAGATCATCTACCATCCTTGCTTCCTGAAATGAGGCTAAATTACTCAGGAAGAAACACTCTCTACATGGAAGAGGATCTTCTCACCAGAAGATGCCCACAGCTCTGCCCCTCAGCCTTCCAGCTGGCTGTCTTGCTGCTTGGCTATACCAACATCTGAATACAGCCTTCTGAGGGAAAAAAACACCTGTTCTATCCAAAATACACCCACTCTGGCCTCCTGTTTACAATTGGATGTATGACTCACAGGTTCAGAGGCCATTTCAGTAAATCTCCAATAGTAGACCTAAAGTCATCTACAAAAGTAAAATAACCAGATACTTATCATGGCCCTTCTTCGTATTTTCTCTATGCTTTGGCTTATTTGTTTAAAAATTACTAATCTAACCTGTTAGATTTTGCAGGTGAAGTCAGAAGCTTGAAAATGTCTTTCCCAGATTTCGGTGATTGTCCCTCCACCTGAAATCTGTTAAACGTTTCTATCTGTGGAAGCTGCCCAGCACCCCCAGGGAGGAAGCAGCTACGCTCTTCTGGTCTCTTTCTTGTAGACATGTCATTTGTGAGCCATGCAGAGCTGCTGTGTTAAGTGACGTGGACCTCACTGACTGCCGGGCTTTGCCCAGACCTCCCAGGAAAGGGAGAAGAGCCTCAGAAACTGCTCTACCTTGAGAATGACTATTTATAAACAGTCTGGCTTTTCAACTCCACAATGTGCTATATACCGATTTTCGTTGACAAATGTAGCTAGAAGAAAAATAAGATTCTAATCTCTGTAGAACCTTATAAAACATAAGAATTTTCTTTATTGCTTCAAATGATTTGAACATTATTTTAATAATCAAATATTAATTTTAGTTGTACTCAAAGTAAAAATGCCATATTTGGCAGCTATTTTGTGATTCAGCAGTCTTTTCTAAATGGTATAAGAAGTGTGTGAGCCTATTTATACAGGATGGAAAGGGAAATAAGCAACTGAGGAGGCTCTGATGAGCCGCTGTAGCAAGGGATACAAGCGATTTTGTTTACTAAATGTTTCTTACTACTGTAAGATCTGAATGGAAAAATGCTATACTACATGTTTCACTTATGCATCATGTATATACTTAATATTTCTATTTTTTGATTTTATTTTAATACACCTGGCCCAATAACATTTCAAACTTTTTACTTGTGTTTAACATTTCAACTATTGTCAACATAAAACTGAGTACCAGTTGGCAGGGCGGGGGGAGGGATGAAAGGTGATTCCATATCGTTACATGGTTTAAAAGACTTGTACAAGTTCTACCTCCATCCTTTGAGCGTTTCCAGATTGGAGAACTGAGTCAATGGTCTAGACGCCGGAACACCCCATTATGGGGCCAAATAGGATTTGCTTTCAAGCAGGCTGAGCAGGCACATTACAATCCCAGCATGTGTTGGATAGGCATTGGCTGTCTAGGGGAAGGGATAAAATATTCTATTCTTCCCTAAATTTTGTCTTTTTTCCCATGTGATCTTTTACTGTCCCTTCTGAAATATTCTAAAAGTCTTGATTCACAAGTGCCATGCTCACAAAGATAGGTTATTGTCATGAAATGTCTTCACAGCTAGTCACTTGATGGACAGTGGTAAGTTTTCTATGTGCCTCCACTTATTCATGTTTTCTATCCAATTCATACATATGATGCAACATATTATGTGCAGAGAAGGTGTAAAGAATTCCTGAAACAAAAAGATGTCTCTAGAAAATTACTAAATATATCTTCATTTGGTTTTTCTTTTCTCGATTATATTTCCTCTTGCCACTTTACATTCAACTTTCCCTCCCAGTCAAGCAAGTGGTCTCCAGCTGCCGAGGCCATGTGGCATTTAGCGAACAGCACCCACAGTCCCCTCCTTTGGCAGTGGGATTCCACCCTCCTCGTGGCTGATGGGCCAAATGCGGGGCTGAGTAGTTTTTGTATCATCTTAGGGTCTCCAGTGATATGCAGCATGGTTCACATCATCACATTTCCAGCCATTGTTGAGAACTGAGAGAATGCCAGCTCCCCAAGATCCTGACTCTGCTGCTCTGCAGGGAGAGACGTGTGTTCCTATGTGTGAAAAGCTTCCCCAGTGACTACAATGTGTTCTCAGGCTTGAGAGCCACTCCTCTGCTTTGACTCCTTTTGCAAAGTTACCTTCTCAAAAGAAGACCAGTCTTCTCTTTCCTCAGGTGGGTTGGTTTTCCAAGGGAGGAATGGAGGAGAAAGAGGGAGAAAATGTTTTGCCTTTTTCTTTTCTTACTGAATCTCAAGTAAAATTTAGAGGCTTAACACTGGTGTCTTTACTAGAAAAGGACCCTTGGTGCTTGGTGCCAACACAGCCCCTCCAAGCAGGCCTCCCCAGATTCTGCCAGAATCCCACTAGAGAAGCACACTGTCTACTACTCCTTTTAGGGGAGGTTCTGTACCCCAGAAGCCTTAACCCCTGTCCCAAGAGTGTGTAAGAGGTCAATAGAAGGAGGGACCATGTTTATTTACTTACACAGCATGACAGGTCAAGGGCACTGAGATGTAAGTACAAACTCATTTCCAGTTTTGCCTGTGGTGATGGCTTTTTATCTTTCCCTTCACTCAAATAAACTACATCTGGGACAGTAGCTGTGAATAGCACTAGTTCTGAAACACCAGCAGCAGAATTAAAACAAATGTTCATCCTATAGCTCATCTCCCCAGCCCTTATGATTTAACTGCCAAGTCCCACAGCCAGTTTATTACATTCACACCAGCCATCTCTCCCCTTAGTAACATCACACTGCTTCTGCCTGGTGGAATGGAAACTTCAGTTCTCTGTCTCTTACATTGTGACTACCTGAAGTTTTCAGACTAAGTGAAGATGAGCCTTACCATTCTTCCTGATGGAAATGGTGATTAGAAATACACAGATACACACCCATCATCTCAGTGCTCCCTTTTGTGGTTTGGCATTTCATAAAATTACCTCTCACTCACATATCAACCCTTGGTATGGCAGGTTCTATCACTATTTCACAGCTAAAAAAATCAAGTGTGTTTAAGGCTACAGAAGGAATAGATTTGTTTCATATTATTTCCTTGTAAAACAAAGCAAATGAAATACCTTTGTACTGGAATCTCCCTGACTTCATTGGGTATTCAAAGTGGGCAAAAGAATTACTTTATAAAATGCTCCACTGGAGTCCACAAACATGTGAGGGGAAATTTCTTCTAAGTAATTTTATTTTTAGAAAAAAAAAAGTCATGCAAGAATTCAACTCACCACACTTGAAAAACAATTTATACAGAATACACATTTGAACACAATGTTTTGATAACATTTATGCTCCATTTCCTAAGATGAAGATGTATTAAACTAACACAATTTTAGCCCAGAAAGTTCTCATCTGAAAGCTCTATAGGGGGAAAGCTATTCAGCTTGATTTTTTGTACTCTTAGGAATCTGAACACTTTAGGTAGAAGTGAGTGTCAAAAATGTCTTGGAATCCCCAAGGCAGTCACTTGTAATCTTGGGTACATCCCTTAAATGTGGAAACAATAAGGTCAGTCTTAGCGACCATCTGTGGGTCCTTGAAAAGTTATCAGAAATAACCTGGACTGACTGCTGTGCCGTGTTAACACGGAACTTCTATTATCACAGGCAGCTTTATTTCCACCACTAAAAGTAGATGTATGCCACAGAGCAACAGAATGATCTGTGAATTTTTTTTTTATTAACACTCATTCTAGGCTTGGATCAAAATCCCTCTTACTACACTTATACCAGGCTTGGACCTAATCTTGCTACCCTTGAGTTCAGATGAGTTTTTGATTTCACTTTTATGTGCATGTGTGTGTGTTTAACTTAGAAGGTTAATACAAAGAATATACCAAATATTTGGTGGTAAAACCTCAGTGAATACTGGAGGAAAAAACCTTTAGTGAAATTAAACATTCCTGCAAAAAAATGCCGGAACTCATACTAAATGAGGTAAACATAGCCTATAAATAACTTCAGATCAGATTTTGCCACTAAATGATTTCTAAAATGGTTTTCAGAGGTTTTTGGACTTTGGAATTGTGGGTGAGGGGAGGGACCTGTGCCCAGAGAGCTCAAAGAATGTGCAAGACCTTTTAGTGTCAGTGGCGAATCTGATTCAAATGGATGACAGTAAGAGCATGGTACTCAAACCCCATTTTATGCAGACGTGTTCCAAGAGGCAAAATCATTATGTGTCTCTTTAAAACAATGTAACCAGTCATTACTATAATCTCTGATCACATGCACCTCAGGGAGGTCTGATACAAGCTAGGGAAAATAGTAGTGATTTCAGTTGACTACAAGAGGTGCCCATGTGCTGTGGTAGCTACAATAGCCGAGGGGTGCAGAAGTTGTCTGAATTCAGAGCTCAAAAAAGGCCACACACACAAAAAGATGCTCTTTCATAACATGAAAGTCAGACCATGTGGGAGCATTACATTCAGTGCTGAATGCTTGATGGCAGATTCTCAAACTTTAACTACCCTGGGAAAGTGACTTTGATGTGGGCCATGGGGTATGCATGAGGAATCGGGAGCATGTCGTGTCAGAGAGGAAGTCTTTGGGCAATTCGTGGGAGATGCAGCCCAGATGTTTTGATGGGAAAGATAAATGAAGTCATTTTAAAACATTCACTCTGTCAAAGAATTATATTTTGAATCCTTTGTAAGGCATTTTTTTTCAAAGTAGGTCATCACTCCAATCTCCTTTTTGTTAATGTACTTAACCTTAAACAAGGTGATCCGTGGGTTAGGAGTAGTCATTAAGTGCAGTGCTTCATTGAACGTCTCCCTGAATACAGGAACTGTGATCTGGATGTATGAGCGACATGGGCATTTAGTCTCAAATTTCCTGCTTTCAGGGACAAGTACAGTAATTATACAGGTAAAGCAAGGAAAGTGTTACAAGGAAAAAATAGGTACAGAGTGTGAAGATCATTCTGAGGGCAGATCACAGAGCTAATGACAAGAATAGTCTTCATCAATAAGCAACGTTAGGGACTGGCTTTAGAAGGGGAAAGGGTGCTGGCAGTGAAAAAGAGACTGCAGGAAGGAGGTTCAGAGAAAGGATGCAGCGCCCCAGGAGTCCCAGGCAGAGAAGCATCAGAGGACAGAGGCTTCGGACTGTTGGAATTAGGGTGCACTTCTCAAACTTGAGTGTGCACCAGAATCGCCTGGAAGGCTTCTTAGAACACTCCCCCAACACCCCCAGAGCATCTGGTTCTGGGGTGAAGGTCTGGGGAGGGGCCAGGGAATGGGGGCTGACCTTTCTGGCCCTGGACCACCCTTTGAGATCCATTAGACCTTCAGGAACTCTAAGCAGGGAAACCCAGTGAACCAGGAGCAGGCCAGCCCCTGAAGAAAATGTGAACCCTGGTGAGAAGTGTGGACTTTACCAGACCACGCTGGTGGCAGCACACATGTGAGAGAATCTCACCCAAGGGAACACAGCACAGAGCACCCGCACTCCTCATGGTCAGGGGAGCCCCTATGCCTGGCTTCCAGCTGGGGCCCTGCTTATGTGCCCATCTACAAACTGAGGGGAGAATAGCACTTGCCTCACAGGGTTGTTATGAGGAATAAATGCAGTAATGTTCTGTTATACGCCACATACATAATTAAGTCAGTGTGTTTATGAAATAAAGGCATAAAATCAAGGTGTTTGCTACCCTGACTGGGTGGCTCAGTTGATGGGAGCATCATTCTATAGACCAAAAATGTTGAATGTTTGATTCCCAGTCAGGGCCCATATCTAGGTTGCAGGTTTGATCCCCTGCTGGGTGCATATGGGAGCCACAGATGGATGCTTCTGCCTCACGTCGGTGTTTCTCTCTCTCTCTCATCAATTAAAAAATATATATCCTTAAGGGAGGATTTGAAAAAAAGATCTTTGTTGATCAAGATGTTAAACTAGCCCTGGCTGGTGTGGCTCAGTGGATTGAGTGCCAGCCTGTGAAACAAAGGGCCGGCAGTTTGATTCCCAGTCAGGGCAGGTGCCTGAATTGCAGGCCAGGTTCCCAGTAGGGGGTGAGTGAGAGGTAACCACACATAGATGTTTCTCTCCCTCTCTCTCTTTCTCCCTCCTTTCTGCTCTCTCTAAAAATAAATAAATAAAATGTTTTAAAAAAGAAACATTTAAAAGATGTTAAATTAAATGTTAAATGCAATATCAGAAAAGCACATTATGAAGTCCAATCAGCAAGCAGAGTGAGGAGTGGATGGACAGGAAACCCAACAGGAGGCCATGAGGGTGGTCACAGCAGAGGGAAGAGAAGCCCCAGACCACACCTGCACCTGCTGTGGGAGACCTTGCAACTGCAGATACGCAGAGGGTCTTGCCTGACAGCCAGAGGCCGGGTGTCTCTAGGTTTGGGCTGGGGTACCAAAATCTGCTTGTGTGTTTGTTTTTTAAACAACCTTCCCTATCAGTGGTCTTTGACTTAAGCACTCAAGTGATAACCCTGAGAAACTCAACTAGGGAATCAGACTTTGGAATTGGCAGTTATGGGTTGAATTATGTCCTCCCAAAATGGTATGTTGAAGTCCTAACTCCCAGTATCTCACAATGTGATCTTCTTTGTAAACAGGATTGTTGTTGCAGATGAGTTAAACTAAGAAAACATCATGGCTATGCCCCTAATCCAGTATAACTGGTGCCCTTATAAAAGGAATAGCAAAGGAAGGAGATAGAACATACACAGAGGGAAGACTGCCAGAGAGAAGTCGGCCATCTCCACACCACAGAGGGAGGCCTGAAGCATCATTCCCTCACAGCCACCAGAAGCAACCAGCCCTACCAATACCTTGATCTTGGGCTTCTAGCCTCCGGAACTGTGAAACAATACACTTCTGTTGTTTGAACCACCCACTCTTTGGTCCTTTGTTACAGCATCTGTGGCCAATTAATGCAGCAGACTGGTGAAATTATAGAAGTGGCTGATAAAAGAGAAAATTGTGGAAAACAGAATTATAGAGATTATCTGCCATCAAGAAGAAGAGAGCTGGGCCAGCAAAAATGACAAAGGAGGGTTGCAGAGGCAGAAAGATGGTATGTCATGGAGGAGGATGAGGCTGGGTAGCAGTGTTTTGAAATGTAGATGCCGTTTTTTCTTGCATACAGTGGGGCCAACAGATGAGGGCACTGCCACTGAAAATATAGTTTGTTACAGTCTGTACAGACAGAGCACTCCATGCCAGGCAGGGCCACACGGGGGAAGCGCTGTGGCCTGTTAGACACAGGGGACGCCGGAAACACATGGCTGAGAACCTCTACTGTGGCTGCTGCAGGGGAGGCAAGGCCAGGTGAGCAGACTCAGGAACAGCCAGTGGGAATAATGTCAGCAGGCTCTGGGGTGTGGAGTGACCCTTGTGGTTGGGTACCTGGTCCCGGGGGCGGCGGGGGGGAGGGTGTTTGGGGTGTGGGAACAGTGGCCCTGAGTGTGAGAACAGATGGGCGGGTGGCACTCTAGAAGGTTGATTTGCACATGAACATATGAAAGGTGCACTTACAGGGGAGTCATTTATGATCTCCAGCAATTGGCCAACCCGGGAGGGACCATCCCTCCAGAGTCAGCAAGGCCCCTGATGTTCATAAAGACACAGTATCAAGGTAACAAGATACGGAAGAGGATAAAAATGGGACAGAGCAGGGAAGGGTTTTGCCACAACCTCTCCACAAGGGCAGGAATCTCACCCCACTGGTGTCTCATCCCCAGCACCCAGAAAATAGGGTGGGGGAGAGAGGAATGCAGAGACTGGTGTCCGAACAGAATTTCATTTCTCATTATTGTGGAGGCTGGAAGTTTTGATGGGGAGCTTAAGAGTTACAAAATTTAAGTTTCAGGTAATAGCTCATAAGCTTAGTAATCAATGCATGTAAAAAGCTATCCTTCCAGAAACTGAAGGTATGGCCCACCCTGACTCTAGGAGACCTTTGTGCCTCAGGAGGCCTTCAAGCAATTCGAGATGGTATGTGAGCCATGTACTCCAGGGCACCCTGGGGCACACCTGGAAGAATGCTGCAGCTTTCACCTGATTAACTTTTTCCCTGAATTCCAAACCCCTTACCTACACTTTTCTTACCCTTATAAGAAGAGTCTGATTAAAATGGAATTTAAGAGGGTCTGTGAGGGTAAATAACCTGCCATCATCTCAGATCACCAGCCATCTGAATAAAGCTCCCACAAAGTTTCAGTCCCTGTCCTGGTAGGTGACTGGCAGCACGAATGCAGTCTCTTCCAGTTTCAGTCTGAGATCAAGGTGCTGGCAGAGTTGGATCCTCCTGAGGTTTGCAGATGGCTGCTTCCTCCCTGTGTCTCCACAAGGTTTTCCCTCATTCTCGTCTGTGTCCATATTTCCTCTTCTTATAAGGACACCAGTCATATCAGATTAGACCCCACCCTAATAATCTCATTTTAACTTAATAAAGTTAAACTTTAACTTTGTAAAGACCCTGACTCACATTCTGAGTTACTGGGGTTAGGACTTCAACATGTGAATTTGTGGAGTATGCAATTCAGCCATAATGCTCTCTCAGAAAATACAGATTATGAACAAAAGAGGCAACCAGAAGACATCAAACTGCACCAACTGTGTAGAACACAGAAATGATGTCCATCGAAGCCAGACCACCTCGGCCTCTTCCGCAGGTGCATCCGACCTCCTGGGTCTGGCCCTGACTGGCTGGGCCCTGCTGCTGCCCGCCCAGCTGAAGGCCATGGAACGACTCGGAGCCCTGGTCTGCTCAAGACCTACTTTGTTGGATGGCTGAGGCTATTGAGTATCAACTGAGAAAATGATTTAAAAGTGCATCCCAGCCTACAAAGGACTATAGTGGTCACAGTAAGTGGAAAAGGCTGTCACTCAAATCATTGCCTCCACACAGATTGTGTGATGAAGCCAAGTTTACTGAGATGGGAATACAGTGCATAGAGGTGTGTGCAAGGCATGGCCTCCAACTGGCTGCTGGGTCAGGGCTTAAAATAAGGACTGAAAGCCAGAGAAAAGAAGAGACCAGAGGGAAAGGAAGGGGACTGGATGGGAAGAACATCAGAAGTTAGGAGCAGCATTCTTCCGTTACTCAGCAGTCACCCTGAGCAAGGACCTCACTGGACCTGCCCCAGAGGGCTGCCATCATCTTCCTAAGGCAACTGGCCAGTGCCCGGGGAAGAACCGAACCTGGATGGAGCTCTGCTGCCCTGGCAATAGCAGAGTGATCTGTGATTCTTACAGCGGAAAGACACGATGAGCATATGTGTTTTCAGGCACACACAGATACATGTACATCAGGAGTAATTATTACCAGTAGCGATCATCCTCCAATACAGTACTATTTCAGGGGATATGTAAGTAGGCTGAGCTTTCTCATTTTTTAACATAAAATTATTTCAGGAGACAGAACACTTTCCCAGTGCAAACATCACCCACCCTGCGCACACATTCCACAGTGATTTACGCTACCATTCAGCTTTCTGAATAGCAGCTTCTCATCTGTCAACAGCTTAAAAAAAAAAAAAAAACAAAAAAACAAAAAAAAAATGACCAAACTATATTCCAAATAGCTGTTCAGTCTGTGGTAGAAACTAAAGAAAAAGAGTATGAAATTCTTAAAAATCAGATTAAAGCTTTCCATTACAAGACTTAAATAGAATATATACTTTTATCCTTATTAATCCAAAGAATTGCTGTAAGGGATAAACTCACACATATACAAACTTCTGGGATGAGATCCGTGGATTGAAACGTTAGGGCCCTCTCTCTAGGAGATGCCAAGCCTGAAGCAGAGGAAGAAGTAAAACCCGAGGCTCCTCACTGAGGACCTGAGATTGATGGCTCCCTCCCCCTGACACACTTCCCCAAACCAGCATTCAACAGTGCATATGAGCTTTAACATCTGAAGGTAAAGCCCCACACGAAACTCCCATGTTATTATACTAAGTGATGTAAAACTGGACTCTGTCCTTGGAGAAAAAATTATTTTAAAACTTTTTTAAATGACAGAAAGAAATCTCTTTTCATTCTTCTAATGTACTATCTCCTATCAAACGCAGGAGTCTAACTTTGGGTGTTTTTAGGCATGAGTGCGAACTTTTTAATGAACATTTGGATAGAATGGTAGTGTAATTAAGCAGCGATCTTGGGAGGAAAACATAATTCTCACTGTTCTGCTCAGGTATGAGAGCCCAGAATATGGATTCTCCTCCTCCTGTCCTTCCTTGAACTTACTTGAATAAAACTGGCTGCATAACTTTCCCACTTCTCAGCACGGCAGGGAGAAGACATGCTCAGAATGGGCAGCCTCCAGGCTCTGGGTTAGGAATCATTTCTATGAAAAACCTGATTTCTCATTAATGAGTGCACTTTGTTTAGATTATCAACCAGGGACACCTGGCTTATTTGCATAGTCTGGACAATCTTTCCCTTTCTTTCTGTGGGTTGGCCTCATACAATTTGCCCAGTTTTGTAAAATCTCATTATGACTCAAAACCTTTCAAAATACTGATGTTATCTCTGACTGGTGTGGCTGAGTAGATTGAACACAGGGCTTTGAACCAGCGGGTCGCTGGTTTGATTCCCAGCCAGGGCACATGCCTGGGTTGCAGGCCAGGTCCCCCATTTGGGGGTGCACGAAAGGCAACCAACCACGCATTGATGCTTCTCTCCCTCTTTCTCTCTCCCTTCCTCTCTCTGTAAAAATACATAAATAAAATCTTTAAAATATATATAGATGCTATTATTGGACCTAATCAACTTCTAGAAATATTAAATATGTGAAATAATGTAAAATTCTTAAATAATTTATAGGCTCCAATGTACCCATTTCATCATTATTTACATTCCAAAAATATTGGAACTCTCGCTATGTATTAAAGATCTGATATGTGTCCAGGATTGTGCAATGCACTGAAGATATAACTGACCAATTTTAGTCAGTTATAAAGGAAAGGACAATTGAATTATGTAGAACATTTTAAGTGATATATATGTAATAAAGTGGGAAAATATCCATGATGTATTGTTAAATAGAAAAAATCAGAATATAAAGTTATTTACAAAGAATAATTAGAACTATTTTTAATGCCAAAAAGTATGACATAAATAAAAATAAAGGAAAAAGAAGAGAACACTCTCAAATTTTAACAAAAATTGAATTGGGCTTTTTTTCTTTCTACTTTCACCTACCTTTCTATTTTATTACTACATATTACTTTAATAATGGAAAAGAATAATGCTTACAGAATAATGGAGCTAAATTCTATTCATTGACTGAACAAAATCAATTATAAAGTGAACAAGTTTCTTAAAAAAAACACCATAAAGATGGGGCTATGTCAAAGTAATACTGGAGCCAACTGAAAGTGTTCCCAAAGGCCTAAGCTGGAACAATATGAGTAACAAAATAAGTAAAATAATATTGGATTGTAACCCAGATTATGAAATAAATATTTGTGAATCCACACTAGTATAAATAATTTAATTCATAAATAAATGGAGGCAAATGGAGGAACATTTTCCCATGCAGAGGAATTCCAAATAATTTATGTAGATACTTCGCCTTCAAAGAGGTGAAGCGTGACACCCCACTCCTGAAATGTTCACTGTGCACGGAGGCTTTCTCCTGAAGAGGACAGTGGGGAAAGAGGGGAGAAACCTGACAAGCGTTATCTCAGCCAAGTGATCAAGTCAGCATCAGCAGTGATTTGTCATATCGATTGTGGGTACCCATGACCTGACACGATGAAATGGCATTTTGCCTCTGTGGTCTTCTTCCCCAGAAGCCATAACCCCAGTCTGCTCATTGGAAAAATATCTATATCCTTTCCAATGGATGGGGTATCTTCCAATATACCAACCAGTAACTCTCAATACCATCAAGTTCCTCAAAAGCAAAGACAGTCTGAGAAACTGCCACAGCTGAGAGCAACCTCAGGAGATATATGGCTAAATGAGAAGTGGTAATCTGGATGGGACCTTGGACCAGCAAAAGGACATTAGGTAAAAGCTAGGGAAGTGTGGACATTAATTAATAATGACATCAGTATCAATTCATTAGTTGTGACAAATGTACCTCGCTAATGTGGGATGTTACTAATAGGGGAAACTGGATGCAAGGCAAATGGGAACTTGCTGTACTACCCTTGAAATTTTTATGGGAATCTAAAACTCTGCTAAAAAGAAACTTTACTAATGGCAACAAAAAGGTAAACAAGTCTGTTCTTGGTGCCATGTCATGCACCTTTACGCAACATCTCAGTACATTTGTTTAAAGAAGTCCATGTTTGTTTTTATTGTAAATCCTTATTAATAAAGTTAAAAATTCACTAAGAACAAAAAGTAAACCTAATATTTTTATCTGACTTCTGGAAAAGACAAAATATCAAACCAACCCTTAGCAAAAGGCAAAAGGCAAAAGGCAAAAAAAAAAAAAAAAAAAAGACGCTTGTTAGGCAATTCTAGTCAAATCCCTCGGGAAACAGCGCCATCTAGTGTTCTTTCACATAAATGAACCAATGGTGGTTTTTGTTCCTTGTCTTTTACGCTATATCCTTTTACCCTTAAATTCTATTTCAAACCTGAAAAAAAAACAACAAAAAAACAATTAAACGGAAACATATCTCCCTCAACCCCAAGAAAGTACGCATAATCTCAAATGACTCACGCAATCAAGTGGAAATAACTTGGTTTCATTCACAACTTCAGCCTAGAATCTTTGTTTGTAAAATATCTACTTTATGTTGAAAAATTCAGTCCAAAACTAATGTGCATGAAAGATAGTCTATCAAAAACACACACTCATTGGGTTAACCAAAAAATTCAGTTTCTTTTTTTCTGTAAGATGCCTCTAGTAGCACTTAGTTAACTTCATTCTAAACAGTTTTGTTAGATTGTATTGCGACAGCTGTCATATCAGCATGCATTAAAAAGAAACCTTATTGAAATGGTGAATTTTTGTGTAGCCATTTTAATATCCAAGATGGAAGAAAATAAGTGACTTTTTTGGCATATTATGCTTTATTATTTTAAGAAGTGTTCAAAATGCCACCACACACACTTTTTGCAGTGTATGGAGCAGGTGCTGTGACTGATCAAATGTGTCAAAAGTGGTTTGTGAAGTTTCCTGCTAGATATTTGTCACTGGATGATGCTCCATGGTTGAGTAGACCAGTTGAAGTTGATAGCAATCGAATCAAGATATTGAGAACAATCAATATTTATACCATGTGGTAAATAGCTGACATAATCAAAGTAGTCACATCAATAAAGTTATTGGTAAAAATAAAAAATGTGTCTTTTATTTTATAGAAAAAAACACACAAGTTTTTTGGTCAACCCAATACAAAAAGAAGTGTAATAATATATTCACTTTTTTAAAGTTACAAAAAAACCCTTATAAAACAGCAGATCCCAATTCCAAGTGTCAGGTCCAGAAACTGTAAAGCTGTAAGTTAATGTTGAGTTATTTAATTTTAACCCAACACATATAAAATTCCCTTGCTTAATAATTTATACTTATTGTAACATCATACTGTTATTTAAAAACTTATGCCTTTATTAAGAACAAACAGTAAAAGAGGAAAGTGTGAGCTCAATTTAGGTCTAACATGACTCAAGTGAAAAAAATCAAATGATTAGTCAGTATGTTTATTGTTTTTAAACCAGGATGACTCTTCAAAATATGCCATAAAATGAAAAAAACACAGCTGAAATAACTGGAGCTTCCAACTGCAATCAACCAAAGTAGCAGTTTGCCTACAATATAAATGGCAAGAAGTTACTTTTCCTTCCAAATTTCCTCTGTAATTGGCATGTAGAATAGGTGGGGGGAAATCCCACTTCAGTTATTATAGTAGCCCCCCCCCCACCTTTTCTGTGGTTTTGCTTTTTGGTTTCAGTTATCCACAGTCAACTGCAGTCTGAAAATACACGAAAAATTCCAGAAATAAACAATTCATAAATTTTAAATCGCTCACAGTTCTAAGTAGCAGGTTGAAATCTCGTGTCATCTTGCTCTGTCCAACCTGGATGTGACTCAGCCCTTTGTCCAGTGTCTCTGCTCTACGAATGCTCCCTGTCCGACAGCCACTCAGCACCCAACTCAGCTATCGGATTCACTGCCAGGCTATGGCAGCGCCTGTGTGCAAGTCTTCCTTATTTTATCTAATAATGGCCCCAAAGTGCAAAAGCAGTGATGCCAGCATTTCAGCTTTGCAAAAGAGAAGTTGCAAACTGCTTCCTTTAAGTAGAATGGTGGAAGTTCTCAACTTAATAAAGAAAAAGCCTGTATGCTGAGGTTGCTAAGATCTACTGTCAGAATGAATTTTCTATTGGTGAAATTGTGAAGAAGGGAAAAGAAATTCATGCTACTTCTGCTGTCACACCATGTTGGGCCAGAAATCATCGAGCCTCTAACAAAGACTTCAGCAAAGTGTCCCCTACACCAAGTGACATGAACCAATCCATTTACTGCACGTGAGGGATGGCTACACAAATTCAGGACTACATTTGGACTGAAAAATATAAACACTACTGAGGAGCCGGGGAGAGAGGACATCCATATAACCATTTTATGTACACCATATTGTTATATGTGTGCTATTTTATTATTAGTTGTTCTTGTTAATCTCTTTTTTTAATTATATTTTATTGATTATGCTATTACAGTTGTCCCATTTGCCCCCCTTCATTACCCTCCACCCTGCACACCCCCTCCCACCCACATTCCCCCCTTTAGTTCATGCCCATGTGTCATAAGTTCTTTAGCTTCTACATTTCCCA
>PVKU01015104.1:0-19667 GCA_004027475.1 Anoura caudifer | reverse complement strand
GATGGTAGGTAGAAAATAGACAGGGGGAGGGCAAGAGTAGTGTGGGAAATGTAGAAGCTAAAGAACTTATGACACATGGGCATGAACTAAAGGGGGGAATGTGGGTGGGAGGGGTGTGCAGGGTGGAGGGTAATGAAGGGGGGAAAATGGGACAACTGTAATAGCATAATCAATAAAATATAATTAAAAAAAAAGAAATATGTTGGGTACAGCGTGTCAGGTGCATACACTACAGTCAGAATAAAGTTCTAGCCAATCTGGCTATTGGTAGTTGGTGCCAGAAATTTTAACAGGAAACAGGAGGCCCTGGAGACCCCAATAAGAATATTACCTTATTTTCATTTAGCCTCAAGTGAAGCAAGTAATAAACTAAATTTCCTCAGAGTAGGCTGTATCATAATACATATTTTATAGGAATTCTCAATACTTGAAAAAATATTTGGAGAGTAACGTGGTTTATCTTACACTTAATTATCTAAAGAAGGTTTGAAGGTCTGTCCTCTTCTCAAGCCCTGCAACATCATTTTGCCACTTGAAGGAAATTTTCACACACTCCTAGGTTTGGAGCTTTGTTCTAGACAACTGAGGCTGTGAAAAGTCTGATCACTGGCAGGTGAGCTTATACTCTCTCTCCTCCCTGAAGACTCTTTTGGCCTGAACAGCACATTTCCCAGAGAGCTAAATGCCTGACAAATAAAGTGACAAATAAATGTGTGTAGAGCTGGTGGGGTCTGTATCCCACATCCATTGGCTCAGACACCCACAATTCAGTGACAAAGCCACAAGAGGCAAGTTCTACCACCCATTCACCACTGAGCTACAGGGTAACGTGTGACAGAAATAACCATAGGCTGGGGCCAGCAACAAACTCACATCTGCTAAGTGCCAAACTTCCCTGGCTGACTACTACTGATCAGAGGAACAAGGACGAAGGTGGCCTGTCAGAATATTGCACTTCAGCAAATCTAAGAGGCCATCAATTGTAAGATACACCATTATTTTATGTACCACCAAGACATAAAAACACTGTCAACTACACAATGACACAATATTTTCTGACCAGTTACAATTTTTATTTTATGATTATTGAATGGCTCATTTTGATTTCACTGATGTGGATTTTTTTTTTTCATATACTGCTCTGGAATATGTATTAAAATGTCAGAACCTGAGGCTTCTGAATCAAATTTTCAACTTGAAATCGGAGATACTCATGCATTTCCACACAACATAGTCCTGTCATAAAAAGAGTTGATGATACAGCCTTTCATAGATGTATGCTCCACTGTCTTCTATGACACTTTCTTCCGAGCCACCAATGCCCATTTTGTCAGTTTCACTGCTTGTGTGCTTTCTAGATTTTTACCTGGAGGAAATACAGGTTTCCAGTCCAAGTTTCATGAGGGCAGATGACATTAATTTCCTGTTTCACAACCATAAGGAATAATCAATCAGATGCATCTTGATTACAGAGATATTGAAATGTAAACAAAGTATCTCCTAGAATTGAGGAATTCAGTGAGTCTGGAATACTTAGATCCTTAAAAGTTTATTGTCAAAATCTCATTAGAGGAATTAGATGTCTTTTGACATTTAAAAAATAACTAGGTATAATTGGATGTGTTCTTTTGTGGCCTAAGTTGTTTTGTTTTGACCCCATTGAAAGCATGTGGAAGCAAGCTTGAAAAACATTTTCTCTTGAGAAGAATGAAAAACATAGTTAAATGTTAGGAGAATGGCTAGTGAGGTGGAACATCCTTTCATATGTCTCTGGGCCCTCTGTATGTCCTCCTTGGAGAAGTGTCTGTTCAGGTCCTTTGCCCATTTTTTAATTGGATTGTTTGTCTTCCTGGAGTGGAGTCATGTGAGTTCTTTATATATTTTGGAGATCAAACCCTTGTCTGAGATATCATTGGCAAATATATTTTCCCGTACAGTTGGTTCCCTTTTCATTTTGCTAATATTTTCTTTAGCCATGCAGAAGCTTTTTATTTTGATGATGTCCCATTTGTTTATTCTTTCCTTTATGTCCCTTGCTCCAGAGGATGTATCGGTGAAAATATTGCTGTGTGGAATATCTGAGATTTTCCTAGCTATGTTCTCCTCTAGGACTTTTATGATATCACAACTTGCATTTAAGTCTTTTATCCATCTTGAGTTTATTTTTGTGTATGGTGTAAGTTAGTAGTTGAGTTTCATTTTCTTGCATGTAGCTGTTCAGATCTCCCAACACCATTTGTTGAAGAGGCTATTTTTACTCCATTTTATGCTTCTGCCCCCTTTGTTGAATATTAATTGACCATAGAGACTTGGGTTTATTTCTGGCCTATCTGCTTTGTTCCGTTGATCTATGTGTCTGCTCTTATGCCAGTACCAGACTGTTTTGATTACTGTGGCCTTGTAATAGAGTTTGATGTCAGATATGGTAATCCCTCCTACTTTGTTCTTCTTTCTCAAAATTGCTGCAGCTATTTAGTGTTGTTTATGGCTCCATATGAATTTTTGAAATGTTTGTTCTATATCTGTGAAATATGTCATTGGTATTTTAATAGGGATTGTGTTGAATCTATAAATTGTTTTGGGTAGTATGGACATTTTGATGATGTTAATTCTTCCAATCCATAAACATGCTACATGCTTCCATTTATTTGCGTGTTCCTTAATTTTTTTCTTCAGTGTTGTGCAGTTTTATGAGTACAGGTCTTTTACGTCCTTGGTAAGGTTTATTCCTAGGTACTTTATTTTTCTTGTTGATATAGCAAATGCAATTTTTTTCTGATATCTGTTTCTGATATTTCATTGTTGGTGTACAAAAATGCCTTCAATTAGCCATCAGAGAGATGCAAATTAAAACCACAATGAGATATCACCTCACACCATTCAGAATGGCCAACATAACCAAATCAACAAACAACAAGTACTGGTAGGGTTGTGGAGAAATGGGAACTCTTGTACACTGTTGGTGGGAATGCAGACTAGTGCAGCCACTGTGGAAAACAGTATGGAACTTTCTCCTAACACTAAAAACAGAACTGCATTTTGACCCAGCAATTCCACTACTGGGATTATATCCTAAGAACCCTGAAATACCAGTTCAAGAGAACCTATGCACCCCAGTGTTCATAGCAGCACAATTTACAATAGCCAAGGGCTGGAAGCAGCCTAGGCACCCATCAGTAAATGAGTGGATCAAAAAACTATGGTACATTTACATAATGGAATATTACATAGCATAAAGAAAGAAGAAACTCCTACCCTTCATGACAGCATGGATGGAACTGGAGAGCATTATGCTAAGTCAAATAAGCCAGGCGGTGAAAGACAAATACCATATGATTTCACCTATAAGTGGAAGCTAATCAACAAAACACACAAGCGAGCAAAATATAACCAGAGACATTGAAATTAAGAACAAAGTGACAGTAACCAGAGGGAAGGAGGAAGGGAAATAATGGGGGAAAGAAGGGAAAGGGTCATCAAAGAACATGTATAGAGGACCCATGGACAAAGCCAAAGGGGAGTAGGATTGAGGGTGGGAGGTGGGGGTGGGTGGGGCTGGGAAGATGGTCAAGGGAAAATGGAGACAACTATATTTGAACATTAATAAAAAATGATTTAAAAAAAGTTAGGAGAATGTTTCCCCTAAATCACTAAGTATATCCCCTTCTGTGACCTATATCACATAGCTTTTTGGTCTAATTTTACTCTGGTCAACAAATATTGCTCTCCCATTTTGCCAGGTTCCAGCAACACTATCCACACATCTGAAATGTGGTGAGAGAAGAAACTGATTCTTTAAGTAGCCTTTTTAAAAAATAGTCTAGGTATTTTCACAAGGTATTTGCTAAAATTTCAAACTTTGGGATCTTAATATAAGGCTATAATAACAATGAAAGAATCGGAGGGGAAGGTTCTAGACACAGAAAATTTTTTTCAGTTGAAATGCCATAAAAATTTATGTCACCTTTTCACTGTGCATCTGACACCCAACCTTAGCTAAAAACAAACTGTTTTCAACTATCAGGAGCCAGTCACCCAATAAATCTCAAATTTAGTTTTGACTAGTCATTAAAATACAATTATCAGGTTTCTCTCATGAACATACAAGCTTCAACTTCTGGGGAGAAGAAATCAGAAGCCTGAGATGGATAAGGGAAGATAGGAGGAAACTAAAGGGTCTAATGGGAACCAAGAATGTTTTCTCTCCCTACTGAAAAAGGAACCTGTGGTAGTGGGCCATCATGAACAGCTGATTTAAACAAATGTGAAGCACTTTAATGCAGACTCAGACCAGATTTTCCCAGAGCACAGATGGTTAATCTTCACCTAGGGATGGAAACCGGAGCAAGGAGACAGGAGGAGCCGCTGGGCCTTTGAAGTGCTATACAGGCCAGTATATTACAGTCAGAAGCAAGCACCCGTTCCTTCAGGTGCCAATTGGAGTTTATTAGCTGTGATTTTTATGAGATACTGAGAGAAGCTGAAATACTACTGCATAGCCACAGAAATGTGTAGTGTAGAAGCCAAGAGTCATTACCAGTTGTTGAGAAGTTGACAATGGGGCCTCCCTGGAAGATTTTTGCAGTCTGTGTAGAACAGTACCACAGAAGCCATTTTTTCTCTTTAAACTAAAAGGCTTTGCCCTTATAAGCCATGAATTATTGCCCAAGATATGGCACATGATCCCTACCTAGCAGGTCCATGGCTTCCAAATACCTTCAGGACCCCTTCAAGAGAGGTACCTTCTAAAGAGGTTTTCTAGAGACACATTTTACCCACTGTGGAAAAAAGGAAGTGGCAGTTATGTGACAAAGAAGTTTGATTTTGTCCCATATGCCTTGAGCTGAATTGCTAATAATCCATACATGGTCTGGGAAGGTTTGGAGCATGTAGACTGATTTTTCATCTCTTCCCCTTTGTCAGCCAGGGCATTTGTGCTTCAGGCCACATGACAAAGCAGGTCTTAGGATCTCATTCCTAAGCAATATTAGGCATGATCTGGGTAAAGAGCAAAATGATTAGATTATGTCCATTGTCTCTAACACAAACCTTGAATTAGCTTCCTCAGGAAAGGAAAGCATGGTCTTTGGAGGAAAGGAGACACAGATTTGAATGTTTTCTCTATTTCATACTGGCTACAACATTACAATAGATTTTCATATGTTATAGGACCAAATTAGCTATTGCTGCATAATTATCCTAAAACTCAAGGGCTTAAAACAACAACCACTCATCACTCAGGCATCCACAGATTTACCAGGATTTGACTTATCTAGGTGGGTCTTCCCCATGCTGAAACAGCTGGGGAGATTTGCTTCTCACTACAGATTTATGAGTTGCCTGAGGTGGCTCTGTTCCACGTGTTCCTCATCCTCCTTTTACCAGCAGGCCAGCCCAAGGTGCACTTTTCTTAGTGTATCAATAAGAAATACAAGAGGACAAGTAGAAACCTGTGAGGTCTCAGCCTAGGCTCAGAACAGACTCATACCACTCCTGCTGACATTCCATTGGCCAAAGCAAGTCACATGGCTAAACCCAAGCTTAAGAGGCCTTTAGAAGAACTGCAAAGTCACATGACAAAAGATGTTGATAAAACGGGAATGTGAAGAACCGGCCAAGATAGGTCAGTAGGAATCTACCCTAAAGGTCAATCCTTCACTTTTACTCTTCTTTTTCAGAATTATCCTGGCCATTTTTACTCATTTACTTTCCTATATAAAATTTAAAATATGTACATTATATCAATAATGTCCCGTGGGAATTTTGATTGGGGTTGCATTCAAGTTATCAATTAATTTTGGTAGAAGTAATATTTTTATAATATTAAGTCTTCCCATCCAAGAACATAATATGTCTGTATAATTCAGTCAGGTCTTATTTTTATGTTCCCCAGTAAAAATTGTGTAGCTTATTTCAAATATATCCTCTACATTTGTGAATAAGGGCATTTGTACATATTGACTAGACATACCTTAGGTTCCTTTCTGGCCACAGAACATTAGTTTCTGGTCATTGAATTCTTAATATTACCACTACAAAGTGTCAAACTTATTACCTCTCATGACCATTCTAGATGATGAACTTCATGCCTGATCTCTTTGAAATATATGCAAACAAATAAGCTTTTCTCTCTTCAATGGACAATTATCCACTTAATAAGAACCAAATATCATTCCATACTAAAAATAAGCACAATAAGAAAATGCAATTTTACTTTAATAATACTTTATTTGCAGAGTATTTTAAAGTTTACAAAGCACTTTCCATATATTATCTAATTTAGTCCTCATTACAGTCCTACAGAGGAGGCAGAGTGGATAGAGAGCTGATTTTTCAAGTAAAGACAGTGAATCTCAGAGAAATTAAATGAACTGCTCATGTTGCCAAGGTGAATGATAAAGAGTTCAGTGCTTCGCTTACAGTCCTGTTCCTTTTCATCCTTTTCCCCCCAGTCTTCATTGAGTTCCTCTTTCCTCTTTTATCTTTGGTGGCAAACCCTCCCACTTTGAGTACCTCTCAGAATCTAGAACAGAACTGAACCCTTGGAGCAGAGCCAAACCTTCAGTTTACATGTAGAATTTTGTGGCTATGGAACAATTCTTGCTCTATGTTTGAAGAGGAGGAAATAACTTAGACTTTGAAGCCAGAAGAACCCATTTTCAAATCCCCTATCCGTCTGCTACTGAGTAGCTATGAGTCCTTGGGCAAATTGTATAAGCATTTGAATCCCAGTTTCATGTTTAAAATGGGATGAAAACACTTATCTTAAAAGAATACGGTAAGAAATAAAGTTTATGTAAATAAGGTACTCAAGAATCCAAAGACTAAAACAAACAAAACAAAACAGAAACTGATTCATAAATACAGGAAGCAAATTGGTGGTTACCAGAGAGGAGAAGGGTTGTGAGGTAGGTAAAATAGGTGAAAGGAATTATAAGGTACAAACTTCTAGTTATAAAATAAATAAGCCATGGAGATATAATGTAAAGCATAGGAAATATGGTCAATAATGTTGTATTGACAAATACTGTAATAACTTTGTATGGTGACAGATGAGTACTAGACTTATTGAGGGGATCATTTTGTTATATATGGAATCACTATGTTGTACACTTGAAACTAATAGGACATTGCATGTCAATTATACATGAATGAAAGGAAAAGGAGGAAAGAAAGAAAGAAAGAAAGAAGGAAAGAAAGAAAGAAAGAAAGAAAGAAAGAAAGAAAGAAAGAAAGAGAAGGAAGGAAGGAAGGAAGGAAGGGAGGGAGGGAGGGAGGGAGGGAGGGAGGGAGGAAGGAAGGAAGGAAGAGAAAGAAAGAAAGAAAGAAAGAAAGAAAGAAAGAAAGAAAGAAAGAAAGAAAGAAAGAAAGAAAGAAAGAAAGAAAAAGAAAGAGGAGGGAGAGAAATCCCAATGTACAGGAGACATTCATTAATCACTGAAAATGTGGCATCCAAACACACGTGGATCCCATTCAGGAATTTCAGCAGCAGATTTTATTTTTTCTTGAAAAAGAGACTTACCCCTTATAAGCTCTGGTAAAAGAAGTCTAGACTCTTGCAAATAGTATGGAAAGGAAATGGATTTGCAATGCAGTATATGATTAGGACTCTGCCAAAAGTTTGCCATTTTTTCAAAATTAATTTGATTTTGGTTCTTTTACTGCCTAAAAACTTCAGAGAAAACAAAATATCCATATGCATATTATAGAACTTCCCATGTAATGATAAAATGGTCTTAAAATTTTTCCAAATGGTTGAACACCTTAGATAATGTGACTTGCTCAATAGAGACTAATAGAGCACATGGAGACAGTCACACCACCATGAGTGGAAGGTTGGGTGGAAACAATCAAGGGAGCTCCATTGCAGTTTGCCTTGAGTTACCTAGCTAGTAAGTATGCCACTGCAAAACCTGTTTTATAGCACATGTGCTCTTCCCCATCCCATCTTCACAACACCTTCCTCTCTGCCTGTATCTTCATAAAGGAAAACCAGGCTAACAGTGTCACTGGTTGCCAAACAGATAAAAACATTTACAAGAATGGATGAGTTTGGGTTGTCACAGTTGTCTAGACATCTAGGCATCATGCTAACACTGCTTATATCTAAATCAGCACTGTCTAAAAAAACTATATAATGCAAGCCAAATAAATAATTTAAAATTTTCTAGTAACCAAATTATAAAAGATAAAATGAAACAAGTAAAAATAATCTTCATAACATAACGTTTAACCCAATATATCTAAAATATCATTTCAACATGAAATCAATATTAGTAAGTTATTAATGAGATACTTCACATTCTTTTTTTCACTCTAAGTCTTGAACTTCAGTGTGTGTTTTGTTCTTATAGCACCTCTCACTTTGGACTGGGCACATTTCGAGTGCTCAATAGCCATGTGTGGCTATGGCTGCCACATTTGACAGAACCCCACTAAGTGGACCTGTAGAGAGCAAGGTAGCCCATAGCATTCCTCCAGCTTTCCAGGCATACAAATTCTATACCCAAGTAAACAGAGGTGCAGAACTTCAACTAGCTCTTTGATACACAGAAATACTATCTTTTTGTTTGCTTGAACAATGGGGGGGGACTGAAAAATTGAAAATGTGCTATTCCAACATGTTATAGGGATTTTAATCCTTTTGATAGATTCTTCCCCCAATTGGAATTTTTTTTAATTAGGGAACAGAATGAGTACAACACACCTACACAGTTTCAACCTACTTAGGTGCCCTCATGTGTCTGAAAAATCCCAACTATTTCCATGACAACAGACATTATAATGACATGTACTTCTAGAAAGGAAGTGAATATATAAACCCTGGGTTTATTATCTATGTATCATATTTTTAGAAATGCATCAAAAGAAGATAGGCATTCCATACTTTTGTGAAATAATTCATATAGTTACTGTCAGTAGAACTGGGGACTTTCTAAAATTCCATGCTTTATTATTCATAACACTGTCATCTCACTAACTGTTCCACACACACAGTTGGATTTTGACAAATAGCACATATCTGTCCCAAATCACAGGCCATTTCTCACCTTTACATTTTAGTGGTTTTATTGAATAACTTGTGTTTGGGGACAGGCAACATAAAGTTGCACAGAATTAAAACAATCATGAAAGCACCCTGAAAGCATAGCCAATTGTAGGTCTTCATGTTATAGAGGTAGTTTACCACACAAGGTTGAGGGGGCAAGAAAAATCTGAAATCCAATTCTGTATTCTGCACACCAAGCCATGCACCCTGATACAACTGCTCTGTCCAGAGCAAGGCATGCCTTTTTCTAATTCACAGAGATGGAATATGGGCCAGGAGCAGTCCTGGTCACTCACCTATGAGTGGCCCGTTTGGTAATTATAAGGGCTTAGGCACAGAGAAGTGAGAAAAAGCCAGGTCACTTCCTGCAAAAGAAAATGCTTTTGTATAAATAAGGAAGGAATTGGTATTGGTTCAAATTAAGGCAAAACATGATTAAAATAATAATCCATAATACTTAAAATGGACCAGCCTACCCTGAGAGCAGACCTCTTTTCCATAGCATCTCTGTGGTCTTTTTTGCGCAGACTGGGACACAACCAGTGTTGGGAACTCTGGGGAAGAAGGCCCCATCTCCCATTTCTGACTACTGCCCTCCCTCCAGAAACATCAGCTTCCAGAACCTTGGCTGTATGGTTCACTTCAAAACCCACAGTTGGCACATAGTAGAGGCTCAGTAAACATTTGTCAACCAGCGAGGCTCTGGCTTCTTTCTGAAGCAGCCTGTGCTTTTCATGGACAGCTCTAAGCATTTGTATTGTTAAGATTTTAAGGTGTGATAATTGTATAGTGGTTATTTTTCAAACAATCCCTATCTCTTAGAGATAAATACTGAAACATTTATTATTTGTAGATTAAGTGATATGATGTCTTGCATTGCTTCAAAATAATTCAGGAGGGGACTGGCTGGGGATAGAGATGAAGCAAGATTGTCATAGTTTGAAAACTGTTGAAGCTTGATGATGAGGACATTGGAGTTCATTATACTATTGTCTCTACTCTTGTATATGCTTGAAAAAAGGAACCATAAAAGAACTTACTATTCATTCAGCAAACCTATACTGAGCACCTAGTATGTACAAGGTACTAGAGATTTAGTGGTGAACATGATGGGCAAGTTGTCTGTTGCTGGGAAAGTTTCATGACATCCATATATGTCATGAAACATATATGGATTAAGGTATTATATCAGATGGTAGATAGGTAGATAGAAATGGACAAAGTAATTATAGCTTATTATTAGTGCTAAGACTAAAATATGTGGGTGTCATGAAGGAAAATAAGTGACAAGTAGTGCATATTAATTTAGAATGAATGGTCAGAGAAGGCATCCCTTGTGGAGGTGACTTCGAAGCTGAGCCCAGAAGGATGGGAGGTAGCTAACTATACAAAAAGTAAAGAAAGGGCCTTCCAGGAAAAGGGAACAGAAAGTGCAAATACCCGGTGGCCAAAAAAAAAAAAAAAAAGAGCTGGATGTGTTTTAGGCACTATTAGAAACATGAGAATGGGAGAGGATTCCAAGATAGTGGTAGATACCCTGGTTTCTCTTCAGATCATATAAATCTTTCACCTTTTACCAAGAGAGTGGTAGAGTAGGTGGATGTTACACTCATCTCCTCCCAGGACCAAATGGAATTACAACTAAAATGTAGAGAAAGTAACCTGAATAACCAACTGAAGACTAGCTGAATAGAAGTCTTATAATCAAGGATTCACAGAAGAAGCCATATTGACACTGGTAAGGAAGGGTGGAGACATGAAAAGGGCTAGTCCAACTCTCCAACTTCCACAGGCAGCAAATGAGAATTGGGAAAGATATTTCAGCTGTTGAGGTTGCCCCTGAGAATTCTAGGGTCTCAACTCCAACCCAGGCTCTCCAGTGCAGAGCACCAGAGTCGGGAAGAGGGTCCCATATAACATCAGGCTGTGAAAATTTGCAGGGACTCTGTCAGCAAGGAAGAGCTGGCAGTCTGCTAAAGACACAGGCCCTCACTTAAAGGCCAATGCACAAAATCACATTTGCAGGCACTCACCTTGGAGTCCAGCAGAGGGAGAGTAGAGTGGACTAGAACCTTGTGGGGAGAGTCTGGGACTCGTAGCTCTGGGGAAGAGGCTGGGGGGACAGCTTCCAGGATCCCTGCGCTGAGTCATTCTTTGTTACCTCAGCAATTGACATCTTTCTTGGGTGGAGCTTGCCCCTCCCTGCAGCAATAGCCTGGGGGAAACCAATAGCTCCACCCTCTGGAATCACTGTCACCCCACCCTGTGGAGCTTATGCCCTGCTGAGGAGTCAGCTGCCTGGGATGAGGCATAGAGGTCTGCGCAGATTCAGGAGGTGTCATTGACTGAGTTGTGTGGCTTTGGGGAGGGGGCCATTGTCCCCACTTTCCCCTGAGCTTGACCAGTGCCTTCCCTTCAAAGGAAACCCACTAGCCCCACTCTCCAGGCCCCTTGACCCTTTGTTCTATGCAACAATAATGATTTCATCTTGCCTTGGAATTTCTGATCTAGATGGATCATTTCCTTAATGTTCTCTTTCAGCTAATCCTCAAACACCTTCACTAGCCATGTCCTCCCTGCCAGCTCTGAACTGGTGCCTCTCAGTCCCAGCTCTACCACACTCCCTGCTTTACTTGGATCTTTTTCTGGATTCCATAGCAAGTTTCTGCCCAACAGCCCCTCCCTTCATAAAGGACACTTTCAACAAAACCCTTGTCACTCAGGACTTTTGGTAGGCAATTCACCCTTTGTCTACCCCCAACCATCACCTTGCAAGTGTAGTTACAGTCTCCCAGCTGATTCTTGTTGGTTGAATTTATATCCTGTGGCTACCTGGGATCCCTTCCAGTTTTAGGTCAGGTGCAGAACGGATAGATATCCCTTTTACATTTTCAGCCAAAGTATTAAAGCAGAAGAGGCCCCAGTGGCCAGTGCTTTGGCTCCATGCTAGTGACTTTCTTGGGGGTTGATATTTCTTGGACTTTCTTACAGGGTTACAAGGATTTCGCCAACCTAGTATGGAATTTTTATTCAGAAATATTTGTATTGCATGCATTTAAATAGGTTAAATTTAAGATACATTCATTTAATTACACATAATAATCGGAAAGAATTTTGAATTTAATTTTTATAGGTTTTGATTGTAAAATTCACTTAGAGATTTTTTAAAATATACACAAAACATGAACTCCTGTTTGTCTTTCAATAACTTAATCTAAAATTTATTATCTATCCTCATTGAATATATAAACACCAGATGGCTAAAGTATTGGAATCATTTCATTTTCCTTTATGATTTATAATTTTTCACCCAGGGGAAAAATCAAAGAATTTGATATATTAAGGGTGTGTGGACAAGTTGTATAAAACATGCTGACTGAAAAAATTAGTAAAAAAAAATGAGAGCTATAGGAAAATATTTAAAGTGAGATTTGAATGAATTCTGTTTCAAGTGCTAGTCTCAAAGCAAGTAGGACAAAATACCATTTTGAGATTTGATAATGAGGGGATTACAGTTTAGGAACAAATGCAATGGCAGGTATATAATCTTAAGAGTCAGAAGGAAAGAAATAAGATGACTATCATAAGATTGCTAAAAAGCAAGAGTGAAAAGAGAGGCAAATAGTGCTTTCTATTTGTCTCCTAAGAAAATGCACTAGGAAGAGATAAATAGGCTGACAGACTATTGATATATTCAGTAAATATGGGATAGTTAGCTCTTGATTGTTTTATATTGCCAATCATGTTTAATAGGGCTTTCCAATGTGATCTCAGTGAGGTCATTTTTGGCTGAGTTGGAAAATGCTAATGCCTGTCAGAATAGTAAAAGATGAATAAGGATTTGCTGCCCTATTGTGAGAGATTGTGACTGAATTTGATGCTGAAAAGCATATTTAAGTACACTGGGAAAGTCAGACAAGACAGAGAGAATTTTGCAAGAGAACTGCATCAAGGTATTATCTGTAATTTAATTCCTCCGTAGCACGCAAGTGACAATAATGGAGCCCTGTTAACCTGTCTCATTTGCCAGAATGACTAGGTAGATTGGGAGAGAAGTTACAGATACGGAAATGGCAAATTTTTTTGAATAAGAAGCTATATTTCTATTAGATCACATTAGATTTCAACTAGAAATTCCTCAACCTTTTGCTTTTGATCAGGAGTCAGCAAACTTTCCATAAAGTGCTAGTATACTAGGCAGAATAATGGCCCACAAAGATATCCATGTATTAGTCCCCAGAACCTATGAATATGTTACCCTACATGGTACAAAGGACTTTACACATGTGATTAAATTATGAATATTGAGAGAAGGAGCTTATCCTGGACTATGTGAATAGGCTCAATCTAATTACATGGGTCCTTAAAATCAGAAAAACCTTGTAGAACTACCAACACTTTGATTTTAGCCCAGTGAGACTCTGTCAGACTTCTGACCTACAGAGCTGTAAGATAATGGATTTGTGTTGTTTTAAGCCACTATATTGGTGGCAATTTGGTAAGGAAGTGATAGCCAGATAGTATATATTTTAGGCTTGGTGGGCCATACAATTTCTGCCACAATCATTTAACTCTGCCATGGTAGCACAAAATGAGGCACAGACAACGTATAAGTGAATCGGTGTTGCTGTGTGCCAATAAAACTTTATTTATAAAAACAGATTGTGGGCTTTAGTTTGCTACTTCCTGTTCTATATATTGAGGAGACATTAGCAGTGATATTTCTGTGTGCTGTGGGTCATAGCAAAGAAAGCTTGCATATACCTCCCAAACCCCCATCAAACGCCCATCAAACCCCCGCCAAATCCCTGCCAAAATGTGGGATATGCATACAACTAATAGCAGAATAAAAGTTTGATACAAGTCTTAAAAATGAAGTTATCTTTTAAAAAGGAATTTTTAAATAAAATTCAAAAATAATATCTGTTTAACTTATATGTTTTTCTTATTATTTTTACTGTAACACAATCCAAGTCAACTAAGGCTGAAGGTACTCATCCCTATGAGTCAGTTATTCCAGCTCTAGGTGCATACCAAGTAGAAACATGTACAGCAGAGGCATGTACTCATAGTAATGCTCTTTGTAGTGGTCCAAATCATAAACAACTCACAGGTCTATTAAGATTAGAATGGGTAAATTGTAGCATGTTCCCCTTCCTTTGCTTTTAAATGGTTGCTATTGCTTTTCATTATTGGATCCATTAACAGTAATTTCATTACAGGAAAATCCATTACTAGTCTCTAATCCACTGAAAAGAAAGTTTCTTTTTAAAATTAAGGCAGGAGTTATCATTTTTAAAACAGACAAATCATATCACCTCTAAGTAAACAACAAAGTATATTGCTGGTTACATTAATGTGCTTGTCTCTTTCTCTTTTGGTGATTTTTTAGTAAAATTTAAGTTATTGGACTTACTAATTTACATTATAAAATGTTTTCAGTTGTTGATAATTTGAGAGCTTGTTGTTTTATAAAGAATGAGGCCATCATGGCTTCTTAATTTATACAGAGAGCTATCTACTCAAGATGGAGGCTTCCTATTCTTTTCCACCAGAAATATTCATGCTGTAAAATAGATTTTTCTGTCTCAAAATGACAGACCTTACTTCTTGCAGAAAATTTTTGTTGTTGTAAATTTAATCATAGACCAAGACAAAAATGACCAGAACACTTAACCTGAATTTACTGATTTTGTGGTCAGTGGGATTAAAATATGCAGAAGACCTGTGTTGTCAAAAGCAGGTTGATTTCTCATTATACTTCACTGAGCTTATGTCAGTGATAAGCACCTCAGATAGACTCAGGTGGTGGTAAATCCTAGGCATCTGTCACAAGAGAACTATATTCCAGTCTTTATTCTATAGCTGTTCTCTCAAGTTGGTCTAAATCACCTAATTTCCATATCTAGACTCCTCACACTTCCATTGTTCCTGAATTCCTCATTCTTGTAATGACTAATTCACTAAATTCCTGTATAAAGTGCTTTAAATTACTTAGAAGATAATGCCTGTTATGGGATGAGTTATATCATCTGAAAATTCATATGCTGAAGTCCTAACACTCAGTAGGTCATAATGTGACTATTTATTTGGAGATAGGGCATTTAAAAGTGTATTAGGTTAAAATGAGGCCATGACAGTGGGTTCTAATCCAATATAACTTTTGTCCTTACAAAAAGAGATTGCAGATTGACAACAGGGATGTGTATATACAGAGAAAAAAAAAACAATGTGATGATATAACAAGAGACTTCTGGCAAAGGTGGAAGCATAGATAGATATACTTTGCCTCCTCCCGCAACCAAAGCAAGGACAATAACAAATTTAAAAACAAAACAACAACAAAAAACAACCAGAACTGCCAGAAAAATCAAACTCTATGGAAGTCCGACAACCAAGGAGTTAAAGGAAGAAACGTTCAGACTAGTAGGAGGGGCGGAGATAGGCAACCAGGGTGGAGAGGATGTGCAGCAAGGTGGTGGTTGGTAGAGCAGGCAGTCCCACATTTGCATGCAGATAAATTGGGAGGAACAACTGGGGAGTAAGACAGACTGCACAACCCAGGGTTCCAGAGTGGGGAAATAAAACCTCAAAATCTCCAGTGGCAAAAACCTGTGGGAATTGCAGTGGTGAGAGAAAATCCTAGCCTCACAGGAGAGTTTGTTGGAGAGTCCCACAGGGTCCTAGAATGTACACAAACCCACCCACTCAGGAATCAGCACCAGAAGGGTCCAATTTGCTTGTGTGAAGTGGGGAAAGTGACTGAGCACCAGCCAAGAGCCAAGCAAGCAGCATTGTTCCCTCTCTGACCCCACCCCCCACATACAGCAGCACAATGCAGTGATGTGGATTGCTCTCCTTGGCAAATACCTAAGGCTCCACCCCTTCAAACATAAAAGGCATGCCAAGACAAAACAATATGGCCCAAATGAAAGAATAGATCAAAGCTCCAAAAACAGAACTAAGCAACAAGGAGATAGCTAACCTATCAGATGCAGAGTTCAAAATACTGGTAATCAGGATGCTCACAGAAATGGTTGAGTACGGTAGCAAAATAGAGAAAAAAGTAAAGGTTATGCAAACTGAAACAAAGGAAAATGTACAGGGAACCAACAGTGAAGGGAAGGAAACTGGGACTCAAATCAATGGTTTGGACCAGAAGGAAGAAGTAAACATTCAACCAGAACAGCATGAAGAAACAAGAATTTTTTTTAAAAATGAGGAGAGGGTTAGGAACCTTCAGGACAACTTTAAACATTCCAATGTCTGAGTCATAGGGGTGCCAGAAAGAGAAGAGGAAGAGCAAGAAATTGAAAATTTATTTGAAAAAATAATGAAGGAGAACTTCCCCAATCTGGTAAAGGAAATAGACTTCTAGGAAGTCCAGGAAGCTCAAAGAGCCCCAAAGCAGTTGGAGCCAAGGAAGCACACACCGATGAACATCATAATTACATTGCCCAAGATCAAGGATAAGGAGAGAATCTTAAAAACAGCAACAGACCCCAGGCTGGTGTGACTCAGCAGATTGAACACTGGCCTGCAAACCAAAGGGTTGCCAGTTTGATTCCCAGTCAGGGCACATGCCTGGGTTGCAGGCTAGTTCCCCAGTAAGGAGCATGTGAGAGGCACCCACACATTGATGTTTTTCTCCCACTCTTTCTCCCTCCCTTCCCCTCTCTCTAAAAATAAGTAAATAAATTTTTTTAAGCGGAATGAGAAAAGGAGACAGTTACCTACATAGCAGTGCCCATAAGACAATCCGCTGATTTCTGAAAAGAAACCATGCAAGCCAGAAGGGGCTAGAAAGAAGTATTCCAAGTCATGAAAGGCAAGGACCTACATCCAAGATTACTCTATCCAGAAAAGCTATCATTTAGAATGGAAAGGCAGATAAAGTGCTTCCCTGTTAAGGTCAAGTTCAAGGAGTTCCTCATCACCAAGCCCTTATTATATGAAATGTTAAAGGGACTTATCTAAGAAAAAGAGGATTATTAAAAATATGAACAGCAAAATGACAACAAACTCATAACCATTAACAACTGAACCTAAAAAAACTAAACAAACAACTGGAACAGGAACAGAATCACAGAAATGGAGATCACATGGAGGGTTATCAGCCGGAAGGGGGAGGGAGGAGAATGGGGGAAAAGGTACAGGGAATAAGAAGCATAAATTGTAGGCACAAAATAGACAGGGGGAGATTAAGAATAGTATGGGAAATGTAGAAGCCAAAGAACTTATATGTATGACCCATGGACACGAACTAAGGGGAGAGGGGAATACTGGTGGGAGGGGGGTGCAGGGCAGAAGGGAATAAAAGGGAGAAAAATGGGACAACTGTAATAGCATAATCAATAAAATATATTTAAAAAGTCATGTAACAAGAAGGTGGCCATTTGTAAGCCTCAGAAGAAACCAGCCCTGCTGACACCTTGATCTTTTTCTTCTAGCCTCCAGAACTGGGAGACAATAAATTTCTGTTGTTTAAGCCATCCAGTGTGCAATATTTTACTATGGCAGCCCAAACAAACTAATATAATTCCTTCTCATCATACTCCATACAAGTGCTCTCTGCCTTGCTTCCAGTTCCACCAGATTGCTTTAATGCTTGGAATCCTTCACTCTTCCATGTCCCTATGCCCTTTGCCATCAATTTGACATTGTGTCTCCACTAGAGGAAAGTACATGTTCCCACCCCACTGATGTTGGTGTTGGCCATGCAATTTGCTTTGCCAATAGAAGACAGGCAAAAGGCATGGTGTGACAGTTCTGAGCTTAACCCTTAAAGGGTGTCACATAATTCTGCTTACTCCTTTTGTAAATGTCATCAATAATGGAAAAATATGGAAGAGGGTATAGGGAGGATAAATGGTAATGGAAAATACAATAAAATAAAAAATAAAAATAAAATCTAGTAATTAAAAAAAAAAGGAAAATCATTCCTCCGGCAGCCCGATCCTCACTCTACTAACATATCTGTGAGAATGAGCATACATAATATTGTAAGCAAATGAATGTTGGACAAGTGAGTTCTAAAGCACAAGAGAATATACAGGAAGATATTATTATGGTAACAGGTAACTGATCCAAAGTCTTAACACAATATGATTTTACTTTAGGAAGATCCGAATACACAAAATCTGGATGTAAAAATTGCAAATGCACATACACAATAAAAAAATTATTTATATGCCACAAGACCCCTTCAACTAGCAATCATTATTCTTCCATTTACAATATTTTTTATTTTTACATTATACAAGGATACTGTTTTTTTTAGACATTTATTGAAATATATGCAGATTTACTAATAGTATTGGTTTTGTTTGGTTTAGTCCCAGAATGAGTGAGGGCCTTCTGGAGTCAACAGATGTAACAAAAACAAGTTGGGAGGAGGAAGTTCAGGAATTTGTATTTTAGTCTGTCTTTAGAGACAAGTGAAGGAAATCATCTAAACTAGCACGTGGTTGGGCTGAATCTGGAGGCCACCGTGCACGTGGCAGTTGTCACTGGATCCACGCCTTAGAGGCACACTCCTGCCTCTGACAGAGTCCAGAATCAGGGGCATTTGTCTCTGTCTTCTGCTCTCTCACTGCTCTGTCTGAGTGACTTTGAACCAGCTCTTTCTCTCTGTGGACTTGGAACCCTTATCCCAGTAGCAGCCATCTTCCCCTGATGTCATGTCTAGTCTTTCTGACTTGACTGTACCATGGGGTACATCCTCCACAGAACCTGCCCTCAGTAACTAATGGTGGAATTCATGATTATCTGCCCTCACATCTGTGGTCTCTTACTCGCGAGGAGCTTCAATATCCCTTATCTTCTTCAAGTCTTGTAACCATGAAACGCACCTTCCTTTTCAGTGTGGAGGGAGGATGGGGACAGAGGGGGTTTGGGGTTGGAGCCATGTGACTGCTGCCTGAGGCTATCAAGCTTTGTCCAGTTCAATGGAGAGCCTTGCACAAGCCCAGTGAGAAGCCAGGTTGCATGAAACAGAGTAGAGTCCATGCAGCTCACCAAGAAAGGACTAGAAACAAAACTTATATCTGGAAGAGAGATTTGGAGTCAGGGGCATGAAATAATTAGGCAGCGGGTTTGGGTTAAGTGGAAAATAGACCCAGATTTGGTTTTGGAGAGGTGAATTGTTTTGCTGCCTATGGCATGATTGTGGTTGAAATATGGGCACAGGAAGGACTAAGGATAGGCTCACTGAGAAATGACCCCCCACTACCCGGCCTTACAATGGGGAAAATGATGCTCACAGAGGGGCAGGCACAAGAACTGGACACACACACACACACTCTCACACACACACACACACACACACACACACACACACACACACTTTTACACATATCAAGTTCTGTTCTTTTTCCCGGTGTCAGGGTTACTTTTTCCTCTCTTAAAAATTCATTCACAAAATGGGCCCTGGAATAATAAGCAGTGGCAATGAGAATGTTATCCCAAACAATCATTAAAAATAGCTGCGGAGACACTCCAAGGCAGGAGTCTTAATGTTAAAGGTGACAACAAGCAGTGGCCCCCCAAATCCCCAATCACCGAAACTGCAGCCCCCTGTGCCTGGCACGGGGTGAGGGCAAGAGTCTATCTCTGCAGT
>PVKU01015103.1:0-19644 GCA_004027475.1 Anoura caudifer | reverse complement strand
TACTTCTAATTTAAAATATTTTTGCATGAAATGTTAATGGTGTAATTTTAGTGGAAAGGATATTTATAGATATCTTAAAGGAGTTTATATTTTAAAAGCATTAAGACATTTAAAAAGCTTCAACTTTTTAAAATTTGTTTTTTCTTAAAATTTCTATGTCACCTTGTGTCATCTCAATGAACTGACACCTTTTTTTTTTTAGAATATGCAGGCATTTAACAACTTTTCTCACCATTTTAAAGCCCCTGTTGAAAATCTGAGACCCTAGTAAAAGTCTAATTTAATGTCTTGTAATAGTGGCTTGCAATCTGAAGCTAAATAGCAGAAAATTGATAGGCATGTTTGTAATTTAAAATGCTTTCATGTAACTTTTGTCTCCACTTTTATATTATTATAAGATAAATATTAAGTTTAAATTTCTCAAACTGCTTTAATTTTATTTTAAAATATTTTTAATCAAAGTAAATAAGTGAACATAGTTTTAAGAGTTAAATAGTTCTAAAACATCTAAAAAACTTAGATCCTTTGTATCTTCCCCCTTCTCAGCTCTGCTCCTTTATGATGAACATTTTTAAATTTGTTTGCTACTTAACTCCATATTTCTAAAATGTTCTATACATTCTCTTTTGGTTTATTAATTTTAGATTACTATTACTATTTTAGTTGACTATTCCTTCTCTCTATCACTTAGCAGGTGGTTATTAAGTTGAACATCATAAATTGCCAGTATTTGACCATATTTAACCTATAAAATTACCATGTTGATAGAATTCTGGTCAAGATGGCAGCATAGGTAAACGTGATACTCCCCTTTTCCTACAATCACATCAAAATTACAGCTAAGCTAGAGAAAAACCATAATTTAGAACCAGCTGAAATCAAGATGAATGGAAATCCTACAACTAGGGAATAAAAAAGAAGCCATATTGATACTGGTAGGAGGGGCAGAGACACAAAACAGGCTAGTCCCTCACCCACCTGTGGCAGATAAAAATTGTGAAGGATATCTCAGCTATCGAGGTATTCCCTGAGGAGCAAGGGGTCCCAGCCCCAACCAGGCCCCTCAGCCCTGGCTTCTAGTACCAGGAAGAGACATTCCCATAACTTCTGGCTGTAAAAACCAGCAGGGATTAAGGCTGGGAGACATAGGCTTTTTGAGTCCCAGGCAGCTTCTCTTAAAGGGCCTGTGAATGGACTAACTTGGACTCATTCCCTCTGAGCTCCAGTGTGGGTACAGCAGCTTGAAAGGCTCCGGAGACATATGGGGAGGAACTGAACTATTTGGCATCAGGGCATGAGCTAGGGGGACAGCTTTCTCTCAGACATAAATTCAGGCAGGGGCCATTGTTCCTTTACTGAGCCTTCCTGCAACAGAACCTACAAGCTGGTGCCATATCTGAGTCTCCATCAGCCTGGCTCACACTGTTTGCCTCATCTTGGTGATTCCCTGAGGCCCTGTTCCACTCAATTTTCAGGCCCACCCAAGGTGTTTCCAGTGGCTTTTCCATATGAATGGCCTGTGTTGGCTCATGTTTCAGATTTTCTAAAGTCTCTCAGATAAGCATCATCTGGCCTCAGGAAGCCCTATACCTCTCATTAAGTGACCCCAAGCCAGGCACTAGCTAGCAGTAGCTATCCTCAGTTCGTAGCTTTGCCTTACCAGGGCACCTCCAAGCACAGCAGAAGTAGCAACATCTGCAGATTGCTATATAGCTCACATTGCATGGCCCTGGGCAGAACACAAGAGGTGGCTGACCTTGGTCTGTACCTCCTGGGAGGCCCCAGAGCCAATGTATCCAGTGGACAGCTTCAGACCATGTCAAAGCACCACTACCCGACCACCTCCATAGGTGACATACTTTAGCAGATACCACAGCCTTGCTGAAGTAAGTTCTGCTTTGTGGGGTGGACCCCTGCACAGCTGATCCTCTACAGTTGTCACAGGTTGGTGGTCAGTGGTTGCAGCCAGTCCTTGCAGCTGATTGGCCTGGGAATATATCCCTCCCATTGATAGGCTAGCAGCAATCAAAGCTCAACTACAAGAAGAGGGAGTGCACAGACTACATGGGGGGCATATCTCAAGTGCCACCTTGGATGATTGAGCAGGCTGTGCCATTGTACCCTACAGGACATCTAGTACATTAGGCCACTTTACCAAGTCTGGTAGAAACAGCAGCTCTACCTAATACATAGAAACAAACATATGGAGACTGAAAAAATGAGGAGACAAAGAAAAATGTCCAGAAAAAGAGCTAAACAAAATGGAGACAAGCAATTTACTACATGCACAGATCAAATCATTGGTTACAAGGATGCTCAGTGAACTCAGTGAGCACCTCAACAGCATAAAAAATGAGCAGTCAGAAATGAAGAATATACTAATTGAAATGAAGAATAATTTATAGGGAATCACAAGTAAAGCAGATGAAGCTGAGATTCAAATCAGTAATTTGAAATACCCAATCAGAATAGCAAAAATAAAGGAGAATAAAAAAAAATGAGGATAGTGTAAGGAGCATCTGGGACAACTTCAAGTGTACCAATATTTACATTATGGGGGTGCCAGAAGAAGAAAGAGAGCAAGAAATTGGAAATCTATTTGAAAAAATAATGACAGAAAACTTCTCTACTTTGGTGAAGGAAATAGGCATATGGGTCCAGGAAGCGCAGAGTCCGAAACAAGATGAGTCCAAAGAGGCCCATAGCAGGACACATCATAATTAAAATGGCAAAGGTTAAAGATAAAGAGAATATCTTGAACACAGCAAGAGAAAACCAGTTACCTACAAGGGAGCTCCCATATAACTGTCAGCTGATTTCTCAGCAGAAACTTTGTAGGCCAGAAGGGATTGGCAAGAGATATTCAAAGTGATGAAAAGTAAGGACCTACAACCAAGGTTACTCTACTCAGCAAAGCTATCTTTTAGAATTGAAGGACAGATAAAGGACTTCCCGGACAAGAAAACACTGAAGGAGCTCATCACCACCAAACCAGGACTACATGATATGTTAAAGGCTCTTCTTTAAGAAGAGGAAAAAAAAAAGATAAAAAATATGAACAATAAAATGGCAGTAAATACACATCTATTAATAATTAAGTGTAAAACACAAAATAAATACACAAGCATAACCAAAACAGACTTATAGATACAAAGAAATTTTTGACAGTTGGCAGATGGGAAGGGAGTTGGGGGGATAGGTGAAAAAGGTGAAGGGACTGAGAAGTACAAATTGGTTGTTCCAGAATCGTCGTGGGGGTGTAAAGTACAGCACGGGAAATAGAGTCAATAATATTCTAATAACTGTGTTGTCAGATGGGGTCAAGATTTATAATTGGGATGATCACTTAGTAATTTATGTGATGTCAAGTCACTGTGGTGTACACCTGAAACTAATATATTGTAATAATGTATGTCAACTGTAGTTGAAAATAGAAAGAAGCACAGTTACAGTGGTCCTGATAAAGACGTCCTCCAGTGAGCTGTGATTGGCTCCCTGCCTGCTTGCTCTAATGACGTTGGTAGCCTTCATGATGCCAATAAAAACTAAAATTCCCCACCCCTCCCCCCAGATTGCAATGACATAGTTAAATCTAATGATAGTTGGCAATTCTTTTTGCCTAATTTTTTGAGCTTATAGATATGTCATACATTTAATAATCTCTAAAGTATTTCAGAAAAATTTTAACATAGTTAAAACTGCTGTTTTGTCTAATAGTCCTATATTTTCTTTTTCTGGAGACTTCCCTCTTGGATCTCTTTGTCCTTTTGCTTCAGTGTGGGCTAACATGAAGCCCTAACTCTGGGAATTATTATTTTTTTTTTATTTTGTTTCTTGGGCACCTTAGTTTCCAAAAAAAAAAGAGTGCACAGGAAATTACTTGAGCCACCACATCTCTGATATACCCTTATTCTTCTCTTTTTTTTGAAGAATAGTTTGGTTGGGTATGGAATACTTTCAGGATATTCAAGCTATTTATTCATGCCCTTGTTTCTAGCTTTGTTCCTGAGAGTCTAATCTCATTCTTATTTTTGCTGCCAGGTAATTTTTTTCTCTCTGGAAGTTTTAAAATTGTTTATTTTATCCCTGGAGTTCTGAAGTTTCATAATATTCTTTGGTGCAGATAATATCCTTATTCATTATTCTGGTCACTTATTTGGTCATTTAAATATGGAGACTCATTGAATTATTAAGTTTCTTGAACTATTTCTTTGATTATATAATTTTTTATATTTATTTGTATGTATCTTTAGAGTGAATGTTTTGGAATGCTTGGTACTTCTCCTGTGATAGTTAGAAACTGTTTTGAACATCATTTTTGCTTATTCTACTTTACTTTCCACTTGTACTTTCCACTTCAGTGAGGGAGTTTTATTTATAATACCTACATATGCTGTGTTCAAATTTCTTTATGGTACTTTTCTAATCTGGAGTACTTTATTATCTCTCAGTTAAATCCTACTAATAAGTCAATAGCAATATATGCTAATCCTTTTTAAGTTCTATACTCCCCCCTGATGTTGTCACCAATCACTTAAACCATTATGGGTTTATGTTTTTGATCATCATATTTCTTGCTTAAAGCATTCAGCTTAGCTCTTGGTTATATTCTATATTCAGTTTATTCAGTGTGCCTAGAAACATGCTGATTGTCTCTCTCCAACTAAGATCAGCCTCCATTGCCCATGCTGTTTAGCTGAGATTATGTGAAACTCATTCCCAGGCTGAGGTGGAGGCATTTGAGTTGGGACTGAACAATCAGAGCAGTACATTTCCTAATCATTGGTATTGGATCAGGGAGGGTCATAGCTCTCAAACTAGGATCAGATTGCACCTTGGAAATTGTGCTACATTTACTAGGGAGACACGGTTTCATCCTTTGGGAATGCAGGTCAGTTGTCATATTTCTCATTATGAAGAAAGAACATGTGGTAGCATAGAACCCACATAGAGGAGTAAAGTGGAAAGACTGAAGACAGAGTACCAGAGATAGAGGCCAGGAAATAGAGCAGGAAGAGTTGCCTCACTAATGTTCATTATTCTATGCTGCACTAAAATAAATAAAATGGTGTTTCTGCTAATTTCCTGTATAGTTAGAGGTGGTCATCTGAGATGAGATGTAAGTGGACATTACTTGGAGGGACTTTCCAGAAATATCTTTAAAGAAAAGAAATCAGTCCTTGGAGGGACTGATTTCTCTGATGCACACTCCTTTTCTATTCCATCCTTTCCTGTTTTTCTTGCCTGGAATACAGTTGTGGTGGCTGGCACTGTAGATGCCAAATTGGACAATGAAAGTTCAAAAGGAATATTTGCCATAAACAATTGCTGAACTCTCATTTCCCTCCTTGAACATGAGCAGCTCTAGGTCTCTTCACATTTTGACTTTGCTGCTCTGGGACCTGGCTACTGGTTTAATTCAAGGCCATAGTCTCATGTGTCTTCAGCATCTTATTTCATTTATGAGAGTATTAAACTGCATTACTTTTTCTTTCTTATTGAAAAAGTGGGGCTGAGTATGTACAAGGTTTAGTGAGCAATGGGGAGAGTAGTGTGAGAGATATGAGACCGAAGAATCAGACAGTGACTGAATCGTTGGGAATCAGTCACTGATGAAAGGAAAAGGAAAGGAAATTAGAATTTATCCTAAATGTTAGCATGAGCTACTCAGTAAATAGTTATGTCATTACTGAGATGGGGAAGACTGTGGGAGTACAAAATTAGGGGGGAGGTCAAGAATTCTCTTACAACCATGGCAAGCTTGAGGTAGTTCTCCACTAGAAGGTGTGCTCCATCATGGTAGAGATATTTGTTTATTTAATTTATTGTTTGATGCTCAATACCTTAAATGGTATCTTACACACAATGTAGGCTTTTTCTTTATACTTTTGAATGAATGAGTGAACAAATGAATTAATTAGTGAATGAATGACTGAATAAAAGAATAGCAGATTTCCTTTCTCTGACTGGCTTATTTTATTTAGCATAATGTTCTCCAGGTCCATCCATACTGTGGCAAAGGATAAACTTCTTTTTTTATGGTGGAGTAGTATTGCATTGTGTAAATGTACTATAGTTGTTTTATCCACTCATCTATTGATGGACACTTGGGCTGCTTCCTTATCTTAGTGATGGAAAATAACAGTGCAATAAACATAGGGGTGCTTATGTTCTTTTTAATCAGTGTTTTGGGTTCCTTTGGATATATTCCCACAAGTGGGATGACTGGGTCAAAAGGCAGATCTATTTTTAATTTTTTGAGGTGTCTCCATATGGCTTTCCACAGTGGCTGCACCAGTCTGCATTCGCACTAACAGTGTAAAAGGGTTCCTCTTTCTCCACATCTTCACCAGCATCTGCTGTTGGTCAATTTATTGATGATAGCCATTCTGACAGGTGTGAGATGACATCTCATTGTGTTTTTAATTTACGTTTCTCTGATGATTAGGATGCTGAGCATCTTTCCATATGTCCATTGGCCATCTGTATGTCTTTCTTGGAGAAGTGTCAGTTCAGGTCCTTTGCCCCTTTCTAGTTGGGTTGTTTGTTTTTTTGGTGTTGAGTGTTGTAAGTTCTTTATGAAGTTTGGATATTAACCCCTGATCAGATATTGGTGAATATGTTCTTCCATTCTGTGGGTTGTCTTTTTATTTTGTTGATGTTTTCCTTTGCTGTACACATACTTTTTAATTTGAGGTAGTTTCATTTGTTTATTTTTTCATTTGTTTTCCTTACCTGGGGAAATATATCTGATGAAATATTGCTATGAGCAATGTCCAAGATATTGCTGCTTATGTTTTCTTCTAGGATTTTTATGGTTTGGAATCTAACATTTAAGTCTTCAATCCATTTTGAATTTACTCTTTATGTGGCATAAGAAGATGATCTAATTTCATTTTTCTGCACATTTCTGTCCAATTTTCTCAACATCATTTATTGAATAAACTTTGCTACCTCTGTCAAATATTAGTAGACTATAAAGTTGTGGGTTTATTTCTGGGCTCCCTATTCTGTTCCATACATCTATGTGTCTGTTTTTATGCCAGTACCATGCTATTTTGATTAATATGGCCTTATAGTACTTATAGTATAGTTTCACGTTAGGTAGTGTGATTATTCCAACTTTGTTCTTCTTTCTCAGGATCACTGTTGCTATGCAGGGTATTTTGTGGTTTCATATAAATATTTGAAATATATTCTAGTTCTGTGAAATATGTTATTGGAATCTTGATAGGAATTGCATTCAATGTATAGATTGCTTTGGGTAGTGTGGATGTTTTAATGATGTTAATTCTTCCTATCCATGAACACAGTGTGTACTTCTACTTCTTTGTATCTTCTCCAGTTTCTTTTTTTAAAAAATTATTTTATTGTTGTTCAATTACAGTTTTCTGCATTCCCCCCACCATTTATTCCCACACCAGACAAACCCAGCTCCCCAGTTTCTTTCTTCATTGTCTTATAATTTTATGAGTACAGGTCTTTTACATCCTTGATTAGGTTTATTCCTAGGTATTTCATTCTTTCTGAAGCAATTGTGAATGCCATATGATTTCAATCATATGTGGAATCTAATGAACACACTGAACTAACAAGCACAATAGAGACAGAATCATAGATGGAGAGCAGGATGACAGCTAAGGGGGTGGTGGAATTGAGCAAAAAGGAAAAAGGACTCATGGACATGGACAACAGTGTTGTGACTGCTGTCGGGAGGAGAGTATAAGGGGACTAAATAGTCATGGAAAAATACAAAAAAAAAAAAAGAATAGTAGATTTCCAAGTTGAAATGTAAGATTTGGAGGTCAGGAATGAGAGGTCAGTGCTAGAGATATAAATACATGTTCCTTCAGGAAAAAAATAAAAGCATGATGATGATGACAAATGATTACACAGATAATTATTGTTAATATTTTAAAAATTATTTTATTTTTAAGATTTTATTTATTTATTTTTACAGAGGGGAAAGGAGGGGGAAAAAGAGGAAGAGAAACATCAATGTGTGGTTGCCTCTCACATGCCTCCTACTGGATACCTGACCTGCAACCCAGGCATGTACCCTGACTGGGAATTGAACCAGTGACCCTTTGGTTTGCAGGCCAGCACTCAATCCACTGAGCCACACAAGCCAGGGCTATTGTTAACATTTTTGTACATAACCTTTCTATGAATATATACTGGAAAAAATAAAATCATATTGAATATACAGTTTGTTATATTTTATTTTCAGTTAATACTTTGTGACTACCTTTCACTGTCACTTCTAATTAATTTATATTATTTAAAAGGATGGTATATTATGTTTTGGATACCTACAGCATAATTTATTCAGCATTTATTATTCAAAATCCAAACTCCACTGGATTTAAAAAAAATTGAACTTCTACTAGCTAAATCCTGTGCACATTTTAAATACTTTTATAAGGATAAATTTTCTAATAGTGGAAATAATGAGTTGAAAATGCTTACAGCTGCCCTGGCTGGTGTGGCTCAGTGTATTGAGTGCCAGTCTGCAAGCCAACTGGTCACTGGTTCCATTCCCAAATAGGGCACATGCCTGGGGTGCAAGCCAGCTCCCCAGTTTGGGGTGCATGATAGGCAACCACACATTGATGTTTCTCTTCCTCTTTCTCTCTCCCTTTCCCTCTCTTTAAAAATAAATAAAATCTTTAAAAACAAAACAAAAATGATTACATCTGCACATATTAATGAGCATTGCCACATTGCCCCCGAAGATAAACACCCTTAACAATATGAATGTGCTTTCTTCTCCAACACCAAACATGACCTTTTCTTTCCTTTTGTATCTTTTTCTTTTTTGACAGGCTTCTGTTGCTTTGAACACTTCTTAACAATGTTACTTTATGTCAGGACACTTTGGAGGAAGAAACTTATTTTTTACTGAGTAGGAAATATTTTTATCATTATGCTTTATCATTAATATCTGTAACATGTTAATGAAAACACATAAATATGGGACATATTTTCTTGGAAGCATGAATTGGACCTTTCCAGAATATCTGATTTTAAATGCTTTAAGACAAAGGAACTCTATGGCATGCCAGTACAAATATTCAATGTCACACACTCAATCAGAGCAGGTATTTTATTCTCTGCAAAGTCAGACTGATTAAAAAGACTCTCCTGTATGCTTTGAGATCTAAGAATGACAAAAAGTATAGAGAGATACTAACATAAAGCAGGAAAATATTTAAATAAACCTAAGTTGAAAACATTTTAGAAATATATGTGTTTTCATATATGTTCCTTGGAAGTATTTACAAATTTTCAGTCTTGTGTGTTAATATTTTTTATTACATCTCACATTTAGTATTTAAATAAGAAATGTTTTCTTTGGGGCTTGTGATGAAACTAAGTTAATGTCTCCGCGTAAGGTGTTTATTCTGTTTTCATATTATGAATCTCCTCTCCTTGTTGAGAAAAATACCTACCTGTGTTTCTGAAGAGTGGCACTCTCATTTTCAAGTAGATCAATGCTGTGAATGATAACCCCATGAGTGGAGGTGATGTGTAAGGTGATAAAACCCTGTGTCCTAAAGAGTGAGATGTGAAACGCGAGTGCTCATGACAGCAGGAGACAGCTGCTGCCCAGCGACAGGTTCTACCACTCTGGGAGTACTGTACAGGCAACCAAAACAAGATTATCACACCAAAGCTGCGAAGACTTTTCTTTACTCTTCTAAATAATTTTGTAGGCAAAATATACCTAAAGCCATAGAAACAGTAAGCAGTGGAAGTTATTATTACACAAAAGAACTGGGTGAGACGTGTCTTCCTTCGTTCAGGAGATGAACCGCCGAAGCTGCAATGCACGCTGAGGGGAACAGGAAGGTGAACGAGTGGTGTGGCGAGGAGCATTCTCGGCTGCCTCATAAAAATCGGACACTGGAGAAGGACCAACAAGTAAACACTGCACACATACCAAAATGTAGCAGAGTGGGCATTTAAAACATGTATTTCGGTTTCAAGGACACACATATACAACACGTCATCATGTATTGCATTGTGTGTTTACCACCCAAAGTCAAACGTCTTTTTGTCACTATATATTTGACCCCCTTTATCCTTTACTTCCTGCCCCCAACCCCTTTTTCCTCTGTGAACCACCATGCTGCTGTCTTTGAGATTGTGTTTGCCTTGTTTGTTCGTATATTGTTTTCAGTTTTATATCCCACATATGAGTGAAATCGCATAGGTATTGACTTTTTCCATCTGACTTATTTTGCTTTTTATTAACCAATGTTGCCCCAATAAATTTAATTAAAAATCCGCATATATTACTTTCCACTTTTAAATGTAATACATGTACACTAAAGAAGAAAAATAGATGATTTTTGAGAATTCCCTACAATTCTAACATCTGAAGTCTTTTCCATTTTATGTATATCTTTCCCCTATGCTTTTAAAAGTACAGTTTTAAAAATATTTTTAATTCTAAAAGAATTCAATTTTATTATAATAAATAAAACAACACAGAAGTCAAAAAGCCTTCATTTTCCTGAATTTCTCTCCTCAGAATAAAGGAGAGAAATTTTATTTTCATTTTTCTAGTCTTGTTCTATACACATGAATATAGAGTCTGGCACAAATAACTCCCCCTTTTTATTATAAAATCTTTTATTATAAAACCATAAGCATGTAATTCTGTAACATAATAATGTCACACTCAAGCATACCATATGACATTTTAGGTGAATGTTCAAATTTAAAGTATAAGTTAGTACACCCATATCATTACCCTACCAACTATACTCAAGCAGGTGTTACTTCTGCGGGACCCTGTATATGTGTATATGATGTGGACTCCGGCCAGCGGTGTCTGTGGCATTGTGGATGTGACAAACAAAATCACAAGGACTGCAGAAGTCCTGTGAAGGAAAGGGACAGCATGGCCACCCTCTGAGTGAGAGAGCATGCCGACCCTTGTCAGGACAGGCTTTTATTGCTTTCTGGGAGCATTACATCAAAGGAAGGCCCTCATTCATTATTATCAAGCAGTAACGATCAAACAGTAAATAACATTGAAAGAACTATGAGGACTTATTCTGAGTCAGGGTCAGTTAGCTAAAGGGCCATAGAACTTTGAGAAACAAACTCATTTCATGCTTGGACCCTTATCAGAAAGTTGAGGCCATTCTTAGCAAAGCAGGTTTCACAGGATTTTATGCATTCTTTCTTAGGCCTGATCCCCCAGGGGAACTGCTGCTCCTGCCCAGGGCTATACCACCCTCTGTCATTATCTCAGGCTTAAGTCAGGCAGGGGAAGTAAGGCAGCCAAGACATTAGGAGACTTCTTACAGACAGAATGAGGACTCAGGCTATGTCAAAACTGAGGGGTGAGGGTCCATCACTCCCTTTTCTATAGCCTCTGAAGTCCTTCCTTGATGGCCCCTTCACAACCCTGCCTATCTTAGGTCATCCCTCCCTTGAGGAATCTTACCCATCATTGGTTAACCAATCAAGCATTGGGGGCCAGTCAGGGTGAAGTGAAAGGAGCAGAAGCGGCGCGGCTGTCAGGGAGATAAGCTTTGTCTCTTTAGTGGCTTATGGTCCACAGGTCACTCACTCAGCCTTAGCCATGGGGGCTTACAGCTTCTGGAACCAGGAAGGGCGGTTCCCAATATGTATATGTATATGTATATGTATATGTATATGTATATGTATGTGTATATAACATATATGTGTATATATTATATATCTATAATGTTTATATATAGTTATATGGTACATAATATATAGTGGGTGAATAGGGTATATAATAAAGTACATATCATATATTAGATAACAAAATATAGAATTGTTCTTATTATATGTAGTTATAATCATATTATATATGGAAGTTATAATGTCAGCTCTAGAGTTGCAAATATAAGACCTGTTAGCCTTTCAGTGTGGTAGCTCTCTCCTTTCAAAGAGACATTTTTCCCATCAGCCATTTCAGCAACTTGCTACCTTGATCCATATGTATTTTTTCTCTTTATCTCTCAGAAAACAGCTGTATTTATTATTTTCTTTTTTACAGGCCATGGATAATCTAATTATGCACTTGACTTTCTAGTGGATCACACAGAGATAAATTGTCTGTCTTATCATGTGTTGGTTTGAGCACCATTTGCCACACAGTTGACCCAGAGAAACACTATTATTATTGTTACAGTTCATTTAAAAGAGTTTTCAACAGTATAAGCTGTTATCATTTTAGAATTAGTCTTTTGGGGGTGGAGATAATATATATTTAAATGTTTTATATATAAATAATGTATAATTTAATATATTGCATATAATATATTATATGTATCCTCTTGCCAGAGGCTAACAAAACTAAAAAAGTGCACACACTTAACATAGTTTCTTATAAAATATTTCTAGTTTTTCTTGGAAAGAACAAAGAAATTTCTTTATTCCTAATATTTTGCACTTTTACAGTTAGAAAATGAAGAATCTGTTTTTTACATTACTGAATTTCATTGACTTCATGCAAAGTCCAATAGATTTTAGTATGAGGTATGCAAATAGGATCTGTTAAGTGATTTTTCCACTATCATAATTTACTTTTGGTTAAAATTTCTCCTTTGACTGTAGAAACATTTTGAAATAATTTATACATACCCATATACTACATATTAAAAACATTGATCTTTGACAATAATATCTCATGGATGTTATTTACATCTTTACTAATTATGACATGGTGGCAGGTTTTTAGTATCAATTTTCATGTTTCAAGATTGAAAAATACCAATTATTATTCTCCAACAGGTAGCATAATTGGAAATTATCAAATGTGGTTACAGATAACATTTTAAATAAAGGTCCAAAGTTACTAGTGGTGGCTTTTAATTTTTTATAAATTTATTTTTCATCATGAACATTACCATGGAAATATAATTAATATTACTAACATTATTTTCTTCTGTTTTCATGGTAAGTGATAGCTTTTATTAAAGACTTAGATGACATAAACATATTGTAAGCATGTAAAATATTTATTTGTTATATCAACTTAAAAACAATCTTTAGGGCACATATCAATAAACTTCCCAACTTTTTAGTTAACATTGAACTTTTAGTCTCTGAAAAATATTTCTCTTAAAGATCTCATTTATAAATGTTTCTTATCTAGTTTAGTGTTTGGTTATATCTGCAATTAGAAATTACATCTCCTAGTTGTTTTTTCTTCTAAGGTCCACAAACCCAAGAACTGCCAGTTCCTTTCAGGGTATTAGCAGTATTTTTTTTTTTTGCAAGGTTAGAATAGCCACGCAGAAAATGGGTACTGCAGCCAGCTTTGCTCCTTTGACACAGACATGCTTGGTTTGTATTTTAAAAGGGTTGTTCTAAGTTAAAGAAATGTGTGCAGTCCCCAAACACTAGTGGTTTCCATATCCCACTTTTTCATAGATATGGGTGTGAGAAATATTTACTCAGTTTTCCTGTTAACTCTATTACTAAAATGACAATAATGACACAGTGACTCTTGGCTTCAGGGTGAGGAAAAGCAACAGGGAATCGTAGGGACTGTAGAATGAAGAGAATATCACCTGGGAATGAAACTCAGCATGCCAAATGTTCAAATTATTCAAATAAATAAAGAAAGAAATATAGATTTATTTGGGGTGTCTCCCAAATTTTAAATAAATGATTTTTCAATATTTAAACATGGTGCAAGACAAGAACATATGGCCCTTGGAAAACATATCTGTGGGCTTACTGTCAATTTGCCACCTTGGTCTGTAGAGTATATAACACAAGTATTGAAGAACTTTCACTTTACATATTTTCATGATGTGGAAGCAAGTTCTATCCTATAGTAGGAGTCTAAGCTTGCTCTTCCACCAGCTATAAATAAATGGCTAAACACATTTCATCAATCAGAGTATATATTAATTTAATTAAAATTTAATTTAAAATATTTTTATTAAAAGATGAACAATAATGGAATTTACAGGTTCAGTCCGTCAATAAACTGTTCCATAGCATAGAGTTAGAAGCTTAGGATTTGACCACACACCCAGTAATCAAGGAGAGTGTTGTTTTATGCTTTATTGTGCTTTTCAAAAATTGAGCCATAGTTTACTTATAATACTATTCCCACGTTTAGGTGCACAGGTCAATGTCTGTGTTACCACCAAGCCAATTAATACATAGGACCTTTCCTTGTGTCCTGCTGAAGTCAGTGGCCTCTATCCCCACTCACCCCAGAAAATCACTGTTCTGATTTCTAGCCCTATAGATTAATTTCGCATGTTCTAGATTTTCACTTATGGAATTCTTGCATAGCACTTTAAAAATTAATTATTCCTTCTTGCACTTGACCAGGTCTGTGAGATCATCTCTGCTGTTGTTTTTATGAGTAGTTTGTTCCTTTTATTCCTAGTGCTATCACATAGAGTGAATATACCAAAATATATATTAATTAATGCTCTTGCTGAAGATATTATGTTCTTTCCAATTATTGGATATGAAAGACAGGGCTGTTATGAACATCTGTGTAGAAGTTTTTGTATGAGTATATGTCTTATTTTGAGTAAATATCCAGAAGTGAACTGCCTAAGTATATGGAGTATATCTTTAACATTATAATTAAACTGTTAAACTGTTTCACTATTTTTGACTTCCACCAGCAATATGAGAGCTCCAGTTGCTCCACATTTCTATCAACACTTGTTGGTATCACCAGTCTATTTATTTATTTATTTGTGTATTTATTTATTTATTTAAGCATAGTTGACACACAATATTATATTAGTTTCAGGTGTACAACAGCCTGGTGATTTGACATTTATATAACTTATGGAATGATCACTACAATGAATCTAGTAACCATCTGTGACTGTACAAAGTTATTACAATATTATTGACTGTATTGATGTATTGACATTACATTTCTGTGACTTATTTATTTTATAACTAGAAGTTTGTACCTCCCAATCCCCCTCACCTTTTTTTAGCATTTCCCCATTGCCCTTTTCTTCATCAGTTTGTACCTGTATCTATGAGTCTGTTTTTGTTTTGCTGGTCCATTTGTTTTGATTTTAGATTCCACACATGTAAGTAAAATTATACAGTATTTGTTTTTCTCTGTCTGATTTATTTCACTTAGCATAATACCTTCTAGGTCCATCCATGCTGTTGCAAATGGCAAGATTTTGTTCTTTTTATGGCTGAATAATAGTCCATTGTGTGTATATGTCCATTCATCTATTGGCAAACACTTAGTTTGCTTTCATAGCTTAGATTTTGTAAATAATGCTGCAGTAAATATAGGGGTGCAAATATCTTTTCAAATTAGTGTTTTCCTTTTCCTCAGATTTATGCCAAAGAGTGGAAGTGCTGAGCCATATGGTAGTTCTACTTTTGAGTTTTTGAGGAACCTTTGTACTGTTTTCCATAGCAGCTGCACCATTTTGCAATCCCTCCAACAGTGCACAAGTATTCCCTTTTCTCCACATCCTCACCAACACTTGCTGTTTGTTGATTTATTGGGGACAGCTTCCTACAGATGTGAGGAGATATCTTTTTGTGGCTTTCATTTATATTTCTCTGATGATTGGTGATGTTGAGTATCTTTTCCGATGTCTGTTGGTAATCTGCACGTTCTCTTTGAAGAGTGTCTACTCAGGTCATCTGCCCATTTTTTACTTGGATTATTTTTTTCTATGGTGTTAAATTGTATGAGTTTCTTATATATATTTTGGATATTAACTCTTTATCAGATGTATTGTTAATAGTTATGTTCTCTCATTCAGTATGCTGTATTTCTGTCTTGTTGATGGTTTCTTTCTCTGTGCTAAAGCTTTTTAGCTTGTTGTCATCCCATTTTTTTTTCCCTTTGTCTAAGGAAACATCCAAAAAATATTGCTAAGACCAATGTCAAAGAGTTCACTGCCTATGTTTGCTTTAGGTTTATATGAAAATCTTTAATCCATTTTAAGTTTATTTTTTTATATGGTGTAAGAAGGTAGTCCAGCTTCATTTTTTTGCATGTATCTGTCCAGTTTTCTCAATATCATTTATTGACCAGACTCAGTATATATTCCTGCCTAATTTGGCATAGATTGGCCATTAATGCATGGGTTAATTTCTGAACTTCTGTTCTGTTTCATGGAACTATGCTTCTGCTCCAGGACTATACTGTTTTGATTACTATAGCTTTGTAGCATAGTTTGAAATCAGAGCGCGTATGACACCTCCAGCTTTGTTTTTCTTTCTCATGACTGTTTTAAAAATTGTTCACTTCTTCTTTTGCTCTCTTGTTTTGTACATTGATGACTTTCTTTGGTGGTTTGTTTGGGCTTCTTTCGCTTTATTTTTATGCATCTATTGGTTTTTGGTTTTTGGTTACCATGAGATTCATTTATAACAAGCTATGTGTATAGCAGTCTGCCTTTTAAGTTAGTGATTACTTATGATTAAATGCATTCTAAAAGCACTACAGGTTTTACACACCCACATTTGTTTTGACATCGTTACATTGTGTGTGTGTATCCTTAATTTATTATTGCAGTTACACATGTTCTTTTAAAATTTCATTTCTTTAACTGCAGTCAGCATTTAATATTATATTAGTTTCAAGTGTACAATATAGTGGTTAGACATTAATGTAATTAACAAAGTGATCATATGTTGTTACTACTTTTACATTTTTAACTTACATATTAGCATTATAATTGATTGATTTACTACTTTTACTAAATGTTTGCCTTTATCAGTGGGGCTTTTTCTTTTCTATAGTTCCTTATTTTTAGTTTTGGCCTTTCTTTTTCATTTATAGAAGTCCCTTTGACATTTCTTGTAATGCTGGTTTGGTGGTGATAGACTCTTTCAGCTTTTGCTTGTCTGAGAATCTCTTTATCTCTCAGTTTTGAATAATAATCTTGCCAGGTAGACGTTTTTTGGTCGTAGACTTTTTCCATTCATCACTTTGAATATGTGATGCCATTTCTTCTGACCTGGAAAGTTTTTGTTGAAGAATTAGCTGATAAGTCTTATTAGGGTTCCCTTGTACCTAACTAGTTGTTTTTCTCTTGCTGCCTCTAAGACTGTCTCTTTATCTTTAACTTTTGACATCATTTTAGTTATAGTATGTCTTGGTATGGACAGCTTTTGGTTCATTTTTTGGTGACTCTCTTTGCTTCCTGGAATTCGATGTCTGTTTCCTTTACCTGGTTAGGGAAGTTTTCATCCATTATTTCTTCAATAAGGTTTTATGTTTCTTTTTCCCTCTCTTCTCCTTCTGGGAAGTCTATTGTGTGAATATTAGTATGCTTGGTGTTGTACCAGAGGTCCCTTATGAGATTATCATTAGTTTATTTTTTTTTTCTTTTTACTGCACCTTTTGGGTGACTTCCACTACCTTATTTTCCAGATGACTGATTCATTCTTGAATATCATCTTTATCTACTATTGTTCCACTCTATTCTATTTTTTATTTCAGTTATATTTTATTCTTCAGATATGATTGGTTCTTTTTTATATTTTCTGTCTCTTTGTAGAAGTTCCCACTGAGTTTATTTTTATCTTGATTTTGTTGAACATCTTTATAATCATTACTCTGAACTCTTTATTTGATAGATTACTTATCACTCTTTTCCTTAGTTTTTCTTTCAGGACCTTGCTTTGTTCTTTTGTTTGAAACATATGCCTTTTTCTCCTCATGTTTTCTGTCTCTCTGTTTGTATGTATTGGGTAGACCAGCTACATCTTCTCCTTATTTAGAAGGCGTCCTGTGGGGCCAAGTGACACGATGCCCCTGTCCACTAGAGCTCTAGGGGCATCCCCTGTGTGGGTTGAGTGCACCCTTCTGTAGTAGCTGGGTTGTGACTGCTGCAGCATGCTGGTGGGCAAGGTTGGCCCTGACGATGACTGCCTGCGACAGCTAGTGTGAATGATCTGGTGCGTGGAGGCTGGTCTCTGGGGCAGGAGCAGATTTGGGCTCTGGTGCTGCGTGAGACTGCCCACCAGGAATATCAATGCTGGAGCCACTTGGGTGGAGCTCTGGTGTGGGCTGAAGTCAGCAACCACGCATGTGGGGTCTGGAGCAACTTGGGAGGAGCTCTGGCTATGGCAGACAGGCCGGGTGGGGGGAACTTCAGGAGAATGCTGCTGTTGGGCAAACAGTATTAGGTAGCTTAATGGAGAGTGTTAGGATTGGCTGACCCAACATGCTCTGGGTCAATTACATAGGAGAGTAAAATAAAAGGAAGAAATAATGGCACCCACCACTGCTTCTGTCTCCCAAATTCTTACTGATCCCTGATTCTCTAGCCCTTGTCCCAAAGTTTGTCAGTGTACTATATTTTGCTGTGTATAATGCACACCCACAGTTTTGGCCCAAACTTTCAGGGAAAAATCTTTCATTTTAATTTTTTAATTTAATAGCTTATTTCCTTTTATTTAGATAGTTATTTTTGTGTTATAAAAGAATTTTAGCATTTATTTTTGAATGTATTATGGTACAAGAAATTTTTGTAGCAAATAATTACCAAGCACAAGAACAGATGCAAGTTTTTCTTAGGTACTACCCATGTATAATGCGCATCCTTATTTTTCCCTCAAAAATTTGGGCAAAAAAGTGCACATTATACACAGCAAGACACAGTAATTCCTTCAGGTATGATCCAGGCACTTTTCAAATTGCTCCCTCTGTGCTGGAACTCAGAGCAAGGGCATTCATGTGAGAGCCCTGTAACACTAGAGAGCCATTTTCCTATAGCATCTCAAAGGTTATCTTGGACATATTTCATGGGTTTTCAAAGCCAGATGTTCTGAATGCTCCTTTTCCTGGCGCAGGTCCTCTGGGCTGGGAGTCTGGTGTCTGGTGTGGAGCGTAGGCTCCTGGCTCCCCAGGGGAACCACCACTGTTTTGCTCTCCCTCCCCCTTGTGGATGGCCACACTGGTGGCACAGGTTCTGAGGAGGAGGCCTTTGCTCCTCCTGCCCATCTCAATGTGGCTTTTCTTTATGTTCCAAGCTACTGAAACTCTGTTCAGCTAGTCCTCAGGCCATTCTCAATGATCTGACAATCGTTGCTCTATATTTAGTTTTAGTTTAAGTTTTGGTGTGTTTGGGAGAGGAAATGAGGTCAGGATTTTCTTACCTCCTCACTGGTATTTTAATTTAAGTCATTCTAAAGGATATGAGCCATATGACACTGTGCTTTTTAAAAATTATATTTTACTGATTATGCTATTACAGTTGTCCAATTTCTCCCCCATCCTTCCCCTCCACCTTGCACACCCCTCCCACCCCCATTCTCCCCTTTAGTTCATGTCCATGTGTCATAAGTTCTTTAGCTTCTACATTTCCCACACTATTCTTGCCCTCCCTGTCTATTTTCTACCCACCGTCTATGCTACTTATTCTATGTACCTTTTCCCCCTCTCTCCTCCTCCCACTCCCCTGTTGCTAACCCTTCATGTGATTTCCATTTCTGTGTTTCTGCTCCTGTTCTAGCTGTTTGCTTAGTTTGCTTTTGTTTTAGGTGTGGTTGTTAATATCTGTGAGTTTGCTGTCTTTTTACTGTCCTATTTTTGATCTTCTTTTTCTTAGATAAGTCCCTTTAACATTTCATATAATAAGGGCTTGGTGATGATGAACTCCTTTAACTTGACCTTATCTGAGA
>PVKU01015102.1:0-19663 GCA_004027475.1 Anoura caudifer | reverse complement strand
ACACTCAACCCTAGAGTTATTTTAATTAGTTTTGCATCAGCTTCTGTACCTCCCGCTTTTGCTACGTAGGGAAGGGTGTCCAGAAAGCAATAAAAGCCCTGCTCAGCCAAGGCTCGGGGCTCAGAATTTGGGGTCTGTACTCCTCTGGGCCCGTGCACGTTAATAAAGGGTAGTGCTCTGCCATCCAACTGCGTGTTGAATCGTTTCCTTCCGTAACATTCTGAGGAAGTGTGTGCCTATCCCAGTTGCATGCAGGTGCCTATGATCTTGCAGCCACCTGCGGTCACACACGGGCACAAATCCTCGCGCAATCATCCACGATGGATGGCGGGCTCAGGAGCGGCCCTGCTCCAATGGCGCCGGGTGCCGAAGGTCCCACGAGCTCAGGTGAGCAGCCATCCAATGGGTGCTGGGCTCCCCCGAGAACTCAGGTGCGTGGCTGTCCCAATGGCGCCAGGAGCCAAAGGACCCATGGCCACCGGGCTCCCGCAAGGTCAGGCTTGCAGCTGTTCCTTGGGTGCCGGGGGTCAAAGGCCCTGGGAGCTCAGGTGTGTGGCTGTCCCAGTGGCACTGGCCACCAACAATCAGGAGAGCTCCGGTATGCAGTCCTTCCCCAGGATATGCGTGGGTGTTCACACCCCCAGCTTGTCTGCCACTGAGACCCCAACTCCCCTCTGTGAGATTTCAAGCAACTGGGTTTACCCCAGTGCAGCTAAAACTTTGTTTGGCTGGGGAGGGAGCAGTTGACCCAGCTCCCTCCCTAATCTTGTGGCGAGCCTGGCGAGAGCCAGCCCGGGCCTCAGACCCGGCCCTGGTGTGCGCTGCCCCTTGGGCTCTTATTGTTCTGAAGTCCTCTCCTTACCGTCTGGTTTTTCAGTGTCCACTACAATTTTTGATCTCCTGATTTCAAATATACTGTGTTTCTGATGGCTGTTTGCTCCGTTCCAATGTAAATCGGCCAGAATATTCTCCTGTGTGTAGGGGGAAGCAAAATATGCTCCTTCCTACTGCGCCGCCATCTTCCCAGTCCTACAGTAACTTTTATAGCATGAGTTTCTTTTGAGGATAGAAGACAAAATGCAGTGTTTTTGAGAAATTATGGTATTCATGTAAGTGAAAAGCATTGCTAATTTCTGCTAACTTGAGAAAACTATCAGCTTTTAAAATCAGTTTCAAGGACTCTTTCACAGTCATTTGTATCAAATTTGAGAATGCAAGAAGACATTACTCTTAGATACAATGAACAGAGGTATAAATTTGTTAATATTCCAGGGAATTCAAAGAACAAAATTGGCGTTGAAAATACCCTCTAAATTCTGTGGACCATCATGAAGTACTAAATGATTCTGGTAACCCAAAATGAACTTTTTTTTAACCACATAAAAACTTTTAGTTCTTCTGGAAACTTAGATATATTTATCTAAACTTATATTGTCTGGATTTTAAATTCAAGATGTAATGATTTAAGTCAAGTACAGCATTTGCGTGGATAGCTAACAAATGTATATACCATTAAAATCACAATTTTGGAACAATTTCAAAATATTGGCTAATAAATTTCAAATATTTAAATGTCCATATATGTGAGGAGATATTTATTTATAATAATAATAATGAAGCATTTATCCACTGGGGAAAAAGTTATATTGACTGGTCACAGGCATTAGCCTAAATACTGACTTACTGATTAATAGAATTTTAATTAAATATATTTGAATTTATGGAAGATTTTTGTTTCACTTGTGTTGTCATGTTTCCCTTCTTTCTAAAACAGCACAGTAGAGATCCAAAAACACACATCACCAAGAATGTAAGAATCCTGGTAGTTCCCCCATTGTCTTGTTTTTTCCTGCCTTACCTCTATTAAAAGTGTTTGGGCTGATTTCTGAGCTCCTACATGGAGCAGATATTCATATATGGGGAATGCTAACTTCTCCTGTGCCTGGCTCTTGGGCAGGATGGTGTTGCTGTTACTCTTGTCTTTGCTGTACAGCAGCTCCCAGTCCAGGGCTAGGAAACATTCTCCTAGCGTATGGCATACCCAGGTTATTTCAGTTTTTTATGTCACCTCCATACCCTGGAGATCTAAAGCCCCCACTGAGGATACCTAACCAGTCACTTGGAGGTGTCCCAGGGAGTCAGCTTTTACTTCTCAGTGAAAGGGGCCCAACTCAAAAACAAGGCTATCTGAATATGGGTGGGCCAATGCAGAGACTGACTCCTCCTAGAGGAATGGTGCCATTAGGACCACAGAACTATGTAGGTGCAATGAGATCACCACTGAATGTTTTAGGTGGCCCTGGAATGCCTGGAATGAAGATGAGCCTAGGTGGGGGTAGACCTTGCCCAAATCCAACAAATGCCAATTCAATACCATACTCCTCAGCATCTCTTGGGAATTATGTAGGTCCTCATGCCTACTCCACCAGTTTTAACCAACTTCAGAGACAACGTGTATACTTTAATGAATGAAGTATCTCCTGGGCCTAACAGGCCTAATTATCCAATGGCCCCTGGTTTAGATGGGCCTGAGGTTGGATTAGGAGCAATGGAGTCACACCATCTGAATGGCTCTTTAGGTTTGAGAGATTGAACAATATTTCCAAGAATTCTTTCAATAATAAGAACTTGAATAATCAACCAGGCGATCTAGGGACGATTGCAAAATGGGGGGAAGTTTCTTAAATCCTTTTCAGATTTAGAGTTACTCCCCTAGCATGACAATGAGTGTGTGATTCACTCCCAAGTATCCTAGTGAAAACCACAGTAATTCAGTCCTTCAGAGAACTACTAGGGAGGAAAATTATTCATCAAAGTATACATTTAAACAAAGGAATCTCGGTCACACCAAATGAACATCTTTATTTCCTGTACTCTGCCCTATTTTGTCAAGAAAGCAGATCCAAACATGATTCAAAAAACTATACAGACTGGTGTATTAGAATTACCCTAAAATTAATTGCAAACTCTCTCTCTGTATGTATATGTGCGGGAAAGAGTATGTATTGTATATGTGTATGTTATATAGACATATATATGCATACATTGACCCACAGGACATTGTAAAATATCATCATATGATATCTTAAATAGAAATAAGTAGGGGCTTTTATTCCATCCTTTTTTCATGTACATATTTTAATTATTAAAATTTTCTGCTGTCACCCCTCAACTACTTTGTGCTGTGTATGTCACTGCTTTATGTAAGTTACTTTTTAAGGTAAACTCAGATGTTATGTTTTAGAAATGTCTGCAATCATGGATAGGAATAAAATCACTTAATTGAGAAAGTCTATTTAAAAAAAATTTGAATTTAGAGACTTCTGGCAAAGGAGGCATAAGTTGATATGCTTTGCGTCCTTGCACAACCAACAGGAGGACAACAAATTAAAAAAAAAAAAACAATCAGAACTACCATGCAATCAAACTATGGAAGTCTGGCAACCAAGGTGTTAAAGAAGAAACATTCATCCAGACTGGACTACAATGTAGCAAAATGGGTGGCACCACCCTGGTAAATGCCTAAGTCTTTGCCCCTTGCAACATAACAGGTACACTGAGATGAATAAATATGGCCCAATGAAAGGACAGATCGAAACTCCATAAAAAGAACTAAAAAGAACTAAGCAATGGCAAGATAGCCAAATTATTAGATGCAGAGTTCAAAGCACTGTAATCAGATGCTCACAGAAATGATTGAGTGTACATGCAAAATAGAGGAAGAAGTGAAGGCAATGAAAAGTGAAATAAAGAAAAATATACAGGGAACAAATAGTGAAGGGAAGGAAGCCAGGACTCAAATCAACAATTTGGAACAAAAGAAGAAATGAACTGTAGACCAGAAAAGTATGAAGAAACAAGAATTCAAAAAGATGAGGAAAGGCTTAGGGACCTCTGGGACAAGCTTAAATGTTCTAACATCCAAATCATAGGGTTGCCAGAAGAAGAAGAAAGAGGAAGGAAGGAAGGAAGGAAGGAAGGAAGGAAGGAAGGAAGGAAGGAAGGAAGGAAGGAAGGAAAAGAAGAGGAAGAAGAAGAAGAAGAAGAAGAAGAAGAAGAAGAAGAAGAAGAAGAAGAAGAAGAAATTGAAAACTTACTTGAAAAATTAATGAAGAAAAACTTCCCCAATGTGGTGAAAGAAATAGACTTCCAGGAACTCAAGGAAGCTCAGAAAGTTCCAGAGAAGTTGGACCGAATGAGGAACACACCAAGACATATCATAATTAAATTACCCAAGATTAAAGATAAGGAATCTTAAAAGCAGCAAGAGAAAAGGGGACAGTTACCTACAAAGGAGTTCCCATAAAACTATCAGCTGATTTCTCAAAAGAAACCTTACAGACAAGAAGGGTCTAAAAAGAAGTATTCGAAATCATAAAGAGCAAGGACCTACAACCAAGATTACTCTATCCATCAAAGCTATCATTTAGAATGGGGGGGGCAGATAAAGTGCTTCCCAGATAAGGTCAAGTTAAAGGAGTTCATCATCACCAAGCTTTATTATAGGGAATGTTAAAGGGGCTTATTGAAGAAAAAGATGATGATCAAAACAATGAACAATTAAATGATAACAACCTCACAACTCTCAACAACTGAACCTAAAAATCAAAAACAGAAACAAAGTAAGGAAACGACTAGAACAGAAACAGAATCATACAAATGGAGATCATATGGAGGGATATCAGTATGGATGGGGAAGGGGGAAAATGGGGGAAAAGTTTCAGGAAATAAAAAGCATAATATGTAGGTACAAAATAGGCAGGAGGAGGTTAAGAGTAGTATAGAAAATAGAGAAGACAAAGAACTTATATGTACAACCTATGGACATGAACTAAGTGGGGGAATGTTAGAGGGAATGGGGGTACTGGTTGGAGGAGGATTACGGGGATAAAAAAGAATGGGACAACTGTAATAGCATGAAGAGCATGTAATAGCAATAAAATATGCTTAAGAAATTAAAAAACACAAATAAATCATATGGGACACACACACAACTTTTCTATGTGACATTTTCTCCAAAATTTATTGTTAATGTTCAAAGTATATGTGTTATATTGATACTATTTAATGTCAACTTCAGATGCCAAATTCCTATTTTATATGATATGACAAACTCTGAAATAAAACATTTCTATGACATTATGGCATCATTAAAAGATAAATAAAACAAAATAATACATATTGAGAAAGAAAGAACTTACATGTATGACCCATGGACATGAACTAAAGGGGGAAATGCTGGTGGAACGGGGGTGCAGGGTGGAGAGGGATAAAGCAGAGAACATAAATGGAACAACTGTAATAGCATAATCAATAAAATACATTTGAGAATAAACATTTGAATTAAAACATACTGTCTTTGTGTTTGTTGTTAAAATGTTAAGTGTTTTCAATACTACAATGACACAATTAATTACATTACATGAGTCTTCATTTATCAGGGCTTTCTGTAGTGATGTGTTGCTCGTAGAATATAGCTTTGATGATAAACCCAAGGGAAAAGATAAAGGCATATAAACAAACCCATACAAAAATGGTTATTCATAAAAGTGACAATAGGAGAATGTATGTAAAAAATAAAATAACTAAAATCTTGTTTCAAAACCTTTGAGGCAGTAATTAATTTTTAGAACTTTGAAGAATATATCACTATAGTACCTCTCTGATTTAATGATTAAAAAGGTTGAATACATATTGAAGTGAAAAATATTCCATACAGTTAAAATATTTTTGAAATAGAAGATGAAGCACTAATTGATGGAGAATGTATTTTCTAGCGTGGGTACAATGCATTTTGTTTTTTTAGAATCTTGAGACGTACTCAAAAGCAGGCTTGTGAAAATTATTTTGGGCAAGATCTGATTTTTATGTTTCCACCCGTAGAATTTTTAAGAACTCATTCTAGTAGTGGTTTTTACAAGAATAGTCTTTAAGCAAAATAGAAATGCTGAGAAGATAAAAAACTAAAAACTTTTAAAAGTATATTTAATTTTATAAACTTAAAATTAGTAGAGCAGACTACCTCAGCACAATTTTACATAGGAAATTTAATTCTATCCATTTATGATAGGATATCAGGACCCAGTAATTCCCAAGTACTTCCCCTTTTTAAGGCAAAATATCCAGTGGAATTTTCCAGTTCTCATTCTCTAATTTTTGATTATTAAATTTAGTTTTATACAAAATATCAGCACTTTAAAGACAGCTGATAAATCACTTACTAGGTAACTGTCTTGAGGAGCTGGCGGTCCAGATTTCGTTTCCACAGTAATTGGTTAGTGGAAGTCTCACCCTGTATGTTGTTTCAGTCAACCAGGATAACTGGTTACATGCATTAAGAAAAAGAAAGGTGAAGTTTACAGAGCAGCATCAAATTAATGATTAACCTGTGCAAAGTCTGTTGTTGTTTTAAACCCCAAAGGTGTAAGGACAGGCTTTTTGCTGTAGCTTATGGGAGGAAATAGAATGAAACAAAAAGCCCAGGAAGAGCAGCTAGAATTAACTAACAGCAAGTAATTCTGTAGAGTAAATGAAGGCTTTTTACACTGACTTTTCCTTTTGCTTCTGATTTCAATTATAAAAGCCAAGCAAAACACAGGTGGCTGTTTCTTGGTTCCTGTGATCTTTTTTAAAAATTACTTTATTGTTCACTTACAGTTGTCTGCATTATCCCCAACTGTCCCCCCACCCCAGCCAATCCCACCTCCCTCCCTTGCTTCCACCCATCCCCTTGGTTTTGTCCAAGTGTCCTTTATACTAGTTTCCAAAAACCCTTCCCCTCACTGTCCCCTCCCCCTCCCCTCTGGCTGTTGTTAGATTGTTCTTCATTTTAATGTCTATGGTTATAGTTTGTTTGCTTTTTTCTTTTGTTGATTATGTTCCAGTTAAAGGTGAGATCGTATGGTATTTGTCCCTCACCGCCTGGCTTATTTCATTTAGCATAATGCTCTCCGGTTCCACCCAGTGATCTTATTAGAAACCCTCATGTAAAGGAGGTTTTTCTGTATCTCCAAAACTTTATGGGCAATTTAGACAGGCAAGAGTATGCTCCCTGTGTAGGAGCAAGGGACAAAAATGCAGCTGGAAAGTTGGAGCACATTCTGAGGCTGATTTAAGAAGCTAGGAAAATTCCTGGGCAAGTGAAATGGGGAAACAGAGACAATATACTTAAACGAGGCCAAACAATTTGACCAATTTATACCAGGTTATGAATAGCAAAACCTTATCTTCCCTAACAAAGGGCACTTGAGAATAAATGGTTAATACCTCTCCTCCCTGACCAGAGAATAAACAGCTTAAATCACCCTGGTCAGGATGATAGAGGACAGAGACCCAGGGTTTCTTCCTGGGTTGTCTGTTCTGTTGCATTGATCTGTGTGTCTGTTTTTATGCCAGTACCAGGCTGTTTTGATCACAGTGGCCTTATAGTATATTTTGATACCAGGTATTGTGATCCCTCTAACTTTGTTCTTCTTTTTCAAGGTTGTTGAGGCTATTCGGGGTCATTTATGATTCAACATGTATTTCTGGAATATTTGTTCTTGATCTGTGAAATATGCCATGGGTATTTTAGTAGGAATTGCATTGAATCTATAGCTTGCTTTAGGTAATGTGGACATTTTAATGATGCTAGTTCTTCCAATCCATGAATACAGTATATGCTTCCATTTATTTGCATCTTCCTTAATTTCCTTCTTCAGTGCTATATAGTGGTCCAACTACAGGTCTCTTCCTTCTTTGTTTAAATTTATTCCTAGGTATTTTGTTGTTATTATTACTTTAGTAAATGAGATTTTCATTCTTACATTCTCATTCTGATAGTTCATTGTTGGTGTACAAAATGTCATCAATTTCTGAATATTGACTTTGTATCCCACTACTCTGCCAAATTCATTTATTGAGGAGTCTTTTTGGTAGAGCATATAGGGTTTCTTATTTACATTATCATGTCTTCTGCAAATATTGGCAGTTTTTCTTCCCCCTTTCCAATTTTGATGACTTGTATTCCTTCTTCTTGTCTAATTGCTATGGTTAGGGATTCCAGTACTATTCTGAATAAGAATGGTAAAGGCGGACACCTGTGTCTTTTTCCTGATCTTAAGGGAAGCGCTTTCAGTTTTTGCTTGAGTATGACGTTGGCATTAGGTCTTCCATATATAGCCTTTATTATGTTGAGGTATGCTCTCTCTCTTCCCAATTTGCTATGTGATTTCATCATAAATGGATGCTGTATTTTATCAAATGCTTTCTCTGCATCTATTGATATGATCATGTGATTTTTGTCCTTCATTTTGTTTATGTCATGTATCACACTTGATTTGTGAACATTGAACCATTCTTGTATCCCTGGAATAAATCTCACTTGATCATGATATATGATCTTTTTAACATATTGCTGGATTTGGTTTGCTAGTATTATATTGAGGATTTTAGCAACTATATTCATCAGAGATATTGGCCTGTAGTTTTCTTTCTTTATGGTGTCTTTGCCTAGTTTTGGGATTAGGTTAATACTGGTCTCCTAAAAAGGGTTTGAGAGTTTTCCCTCTTCTTCCATTTTTTTGGGATGGTTTGAGAGGGATAGGTATTAGTTCTTTAAATAGATGGTAACATTTGCTTGTGAAGAAATCTGATCCAGGGTTTCTTTGTGCCCGAAGGTTTTTTTTTTGATTATTGCTTTAATTTCACTAGTTGTCATCAGTCTATTCAGGTTTTCTACTTCTTCCTGATTCGTTTTTGACAGCTCACATGTTGCTAGAAATTTATCCATTTCACCTAGTTTTTCCAATTTCTTGGCATGTAGTTGTTCATAGTAATTTCTTACAATCTTTTTTATTTGTGTTGTATCACTTGTTACTTCTCTGTCACTTTTAATGTTATTTATTTGTGTCCTCTCTCCTTTTTTTTGATGGGTCTGGTTAAGATTTTGTCAATTTTGTTTATCTTTTCAAAGAATTAGCTCTTGGATTCATTGATCCTTTGAATTTTTTTCTGCCTCTGGGTCACTTAATTCTGCTATCTTGATATTTCCTTCTTACTATTCCCACTGGGCTTTGTTTCTTGTTTTTCCTCTAGTTTTTTTTTGTTTGCTTGTTTTAGGTGTACAGTTAGATTGTTTATTGGAGATTTTTCTGCCTTCTGTAGGTAGACCTGTTATATAATGAACTTCCTTCTCAGGACTGTTTTTGCTGTGTCCCATAGTTTTGGGATGTTGTGTGTTCATTTTCATTTGCTTCCAGGAACTTTTTGATTTCTTCCTTGATCTCATTGTTAACCCATTCATTAGTTAATAACATGTTATTTAGCCTCCATGTATTTGAATGCTTTTTTTTTGCAGTTGAGCTTTAGATTCAAGTCATTGAAATCCAAGAAGATGCTTGACATGGATTTAATTTTCTTGAATTTGTTAAGGCTTATTTTGTATCCTACCATGTGGCCTATCTTTGAACATGAGCCATGTGCATTTGAGAAGAATGTATATTTTGCTTCTTTGGGATGAAATATTCTGGAAATATCATTTAAGTCCATTTGATTTAGTGTGTCATTTAATGCTGCTATATTCTTGTTGAATTTTTGTCTGGAAGATCTGTCTATTGTTGACAGTGGGTGTTAAAATTTCCTACAATGACTGTATTACTGTCAATCTCTTTCTTAAAATCCTCCAAGAATGTCTTTATATACTCATATTTAGGTGGTTCTATATTAGTGCACACATGTTTATAAAACTTATATCCTCTTGTTAGACTACTCCCTTAAGTATCATGTAGTGGCCTTCTTTGTCTGTGTTGTGGCCCTTGTTATGTCATTATTTCTTCAAACAGGTTTTCTATCCCTTGCTCCCTTTCTTCTCTTTCTAGTATCCCTATGATGCTGATATCATCACATTTCATGTTGCCCCAAAACTCTATTAAACATCTTCATTCTTCCTGAGTCTTTTTCATTTTGTTGCTTTGATTGGGTGTTTTCTTTCCTACCTTGTCTTCCACCTCACTGATTTGGTCCTCTGCATCATCTAGCCTGCTTTTATTTCCTTCTAGGGTACTCATTTCTGATATTAAATTCTTCACTTTCAACTGGTTATTATTTAAGTTTTCTATGTCCTTTTTTCATGCTGACATAGTTCTCACTAAGTTCCTTGTAACTCTCACTAGGTTTTTTGAGCATCCTTATAACCATTACTTTGAACTCCACATCTGATAAATTGCATGCCTTGCTTTTCTTTAGCTCTTTTTCTAGAGATTCCTTCTCTTTTTTCTTTTGAGGCTTATTTCTGTATCTCCTCATTTTAGTTGTCTCTTTATGTTTGTTTGTATGTGTTAGATTGATCTGCTTTGATCTCTGTCTTGTGGAGTGGCCTTATGTGTGTGGAGTCCTATGTGACCCTTTATTACAGACTCCTTAATCTCTTGATATGGATGCTCTAGGAATATTGTTTGTGTGGGCCCTTCTAGGAGAACTCAGACTGCCTACCCCTGGGCACCCACACAGATTGACAGACACATACATGCATGTGCACTTGCCCATGTACACACTCACTCACACATGCCCTCACTCACACTCAACTAGTTTTTCAAGCTGATTGCTCTGTAGTTTAGCTGCAAGACTGCTCCAGGGCTGGAAGCAAGTGGACAGAGCTTCCAACTGCTCTTCAGTCATCATGGAAACTGTTTTTAATGATCTTGACAGAACATACATACTGGACAGATATTTTGCATATTTATTTCTTCAGTTTGGGTTTATCTGATGTTTTCTTCATGGTTTTACAATGGTTATAGGTTTTTGGGAGAAAGGCCATAGAGGTAAAAAGACATTTTCATCACATAACAACTATCTCTACTGTAAACATGTCATATCACTGATGATGTTAACTAGATAGAGTAATGTTTGCCAGGTTACTCTACTGCAAAGTTCCTCTTCCCTCCCCATCCTACCCTAAACACTTTCACACTCTTCAGAATAAAGTCACTGTCTGAATCCCACACTTAAAGGATGGGATGGGCATTACACGTGATTAGATGAATTTTTCTGTGTAAGATATTTATCTATCTCCTGAATTTAATTATTTATTCAATGATTTATTTACATCAGCATGGATATGGACATTAATTTTGTCCTATGGGTTATAATTCTGTACTACTTTATTTATTTTGTTGCCCAATTTGAATTCTCAGATATTTTATTCATATAAAGAAACTCTATTGCATGATTCAAATCATGTGTAATTACAACCCTCATAAAGAAATGCTTAGTGAGCATTTTCTACTCTTAACATGGTATCAATTAATCAGTTAGTCAACAAGAATTTATTAAGTGCTTCAACGTATCTAACACTTAGCCTGAAAGCATTATTCAGGAAATCTAATTTTTAGAAAACCTTCAATATTAGGTAACCAGTAATCTCTAGCTTTCCTGGGAGCATGGAATAGTGGCTACCCCTGTGTACCTCACCACATGGTACTCTCCATGTTCTTCATTGTCTCCAGCCCATGCTCACTTTAAGGCCAGCTCAGGAAAAGTGCCAAAGAATCTCAGGGAGGCTAGAGTTTCTATTAGATTTCAATCTTTCTTCTCCAATTAAGTTACAGAAATATCTCATGAGCTGTGAGGAAATGCAATTGATCCAAATTTCAATCAGGCCAATTTGGAATATGTTGATTTACTAAGAAGTAAAGTCAGAAACATTCATGGATTTATTATTGTTTGGGTACATATGGAGAATACCAACTATAAGTATTACAAATTATAAAATTAAAATTATTATTATACATCTTAATGTTAAATTTTTTTAAAATTGTGACTAAGTGAGTATTTAAGAGATCACAGTTACAACTAAATAATAGAAGAACCATCATTCAGAAAATCTAGCTAAACAGAAGTCCTATGAGTAAGGATATAAAGGGGAAACTACATGGAAACTGGTAGGAGGGATGGAGATGCAGAACAGATTGGTCTCACAACCATGTGTGGCACATAAAAGCTGCTGAGGAATGAGGGGTCCCACTCCCAGACCAGACATCCCAGCCCAGCATTCCAGTACTGGGGAAAGACTTTCCAATGAGTTATGGCTGTAAAAACTAGCAGAGATTGTGGCTGAGTAAGATGAAAGATTCCTCAGACCCAAGCAATCCTCTTAACAGGCTTAAGCACCAACTTACTCTACTCAGTCACTCTGAGCTCCAGCATGGAAGCAGAAGCTTGAAAAGGACCCAGAACATGGGGAAGAACTGAATTGTTTGACATCAGAGTGAGAACAGGAGGGGCAGCTTTCTCCAAGATAGAAGTATGGGCAGAGCTTATTATTCCTTTGCTGAACCATCCCAACACAGAGCTGATAGGTGGGTGACATATCTGAGTCTCCATCAACCTGCCTCACAGTTTGACCCACCCTGGTAATTCCTTAAACTCCACCCCACCCAACCTTCCGGCCCACTCAAGTGTCTCCATTAGCTCATGCTTCAGACTTTCTTAAAAATCTCTGAGACAAGCAGCATCTGGCTTTTACATACCCTTTACTCTTGCTGAGTGGCCCCAGGACTGGCACAAGCAGCAGCCACACTTAGTTGGCAGGTTGGCTTTCCTGGGTCCCTCCAAGGCCAACACAAGTAGTAGTCATCTCTAGATCTCTCTCTAGCTCATTCCTCATGGCCCTGGGCAGGGCACAAGTCATGCCTGACCTTGCATCTCCAGAGCCAGGAAACCCGGTGGACAGCTTCAGACCATGTAGTATTACATCTAACCACCTCTACAAAGGATGCACAAAAGGGGCAGTTTCAGAGGGCACCAAAGTATTGAAGAAGTGAATCCTATTCCATGAGGTTGACCCCTGCTCAGCAGCTCTTTTGCTGTAGTTGCAGTTGGTCCTCACAACTGATCAGCATGAGGTTTAATCCCTTACCCCCATGCACAATCAAGGCTCAACTACAACAGGAGAATGTACACAGCCACATGGTGAGGGGTGCACTTAGAGTACCCAGTGACTGGGACCTACAAAACACAGACTACGTAAGGCCACTCTACCATATCTAGGAGATGTAGCAGCTCTGCCTAATAGAAAAAATAGAAAAAATTCAGGATGGCAGTCAAAATGAGGAGACAAAGAAACGGGCCCTAAATGAGAAATCTCCATAAAAAGAAGTAAATGAAATGGAGGCAAGCAAACTACCAGATACAGAATTCAAAACAATGGTCATAAGGATACTCAAGGAATTTAGTGAGAACTTCAACAGCATAAAAAATGACATGCAAACATATCTCAAGAGATATGAGTTTATATAAGATGTATATTAAATTCAGATACAAAAACATTCAATCCAGTTTTTCTGCAGTTTGAATCTATTCGGACTCCTAATGGAACAGCTTTGAAATAACACATTTCTAAGGCTTGAAAAATGTCTCTCGTATTAAACTGCAATGTTAATTATTTCCAAAAAACATATTAAAAATGATAATGTTAAAATAATGACCCCTTGTTTATCACTGTTGTTTTGTTATTATTGCTGTTGGTTTTGTTGATTTCTTATGGAATCAAGGAGTGAAATTCGGTTGGTAAGACAAAACTTTTCCAGCTGTATTTTAAAACCCAGCTACATTTTATTTCAATAGCTATGAAAACTACATCAGACAATATTTGTTATTAACTAAACAGTAATGATAGTATTTTTAGAAATGTTAATAGCTAATCATTAATAAGTTATATGATTTTACCATTTTAAGTTATTTTAAACAGCATCCCAATGGGTCCTATATTTTGCTAGTGCCATTGACTTTACCTTTAATAGACTTAGATTATTGTTTTAATTTATAATTAACATTGGCCATAACCTGGAAAGGTATTTCTTATTACATATGAGGGAAACTAGTGATTAGAGAAGAGCCAAGAAATTTCCTATTACATGCTGTGTGTGGTCATATTGGTTTTGTATATTTGTGTACATGTATGTACACATAATTTGCTTTATATCAAATTTTCGTGTTATATTAGATATGTCCAGGCATTTGTTACATATTAATATAAGTACAACAATGTGTCTAAGTACACAAGTATATCTAGATGAACTTGGTTTTTACTTCATTAACAAAATCATGAAAATTCTAAGAATTTGGACCCCTCACACCTTGTCAGCTTTATCTGCTGCCACGCACAGTGGGGCAGCATATCCTAAAGCCAGATAATCTACTGCAAGGAAAAGAAGGCAGAAGTGAGATCAGGGTTTCACCTGGGCCTAAATTTACAGCTGTCTCATGACAGGCCCACACTTGTATATTATAGGTGTGAAAATGCTCTTGCAATTTCTTGTTGAATCCTCACAAATTTCTTATTCCTTAACTTGATTTTACAGATGAAGATATCAAGGTCAGGGAGTTGAGAGTTTTCTGACAATTGGAAGCTTTGTAATTATATCTCATTTGCATGTATTTCAACAGTCTTCTACATTTTGGCTACAAAATAATGGTAATAAAATTATGGGCAGAAAATTCTTTAGATTTTTCTCTACTTCATTGTCATTAATTTGAGATACCACCTATACAGAAAGTGGTTACTAAGGGTAATGAAATTTAGAAAGCACTGTTAAAAAATATTTAAAAAATAAAGCTTGGCAGTGAAATCCCAAGGTGTCATTAGTTTTTCTGCTATTTTATTTTTGTTTTTATTGTTATTCTATTCCATTCATCCCAGTTCCTCCCCCTTTGCCCTCCTTGGTCCATCCCACCCCCAATACCACAGTCAATTCACACATGGTCTTTAACCACTCATCAGCTTTCAATTCTTTTTTTAACTTGCATCTCAGCTCGATGGAGAAATACGTAGCTTGCACATTTCCATTCCTTACCCTCCATAATAAGCCTCTCATGTCCCCTTTGCAAGACAAAAAAGTTTACTGGCTTCATGTCTGTCCTAAATTCATTTGCATGGACCCTCAAGTGCTTTTCCAAGAAATTTAAACTTGAAGTACTAAACACTTGAGTCTGGTCAGCTCCTGGGAATTTTTACCATCTTTTGGCTAAAATATCACAGGTAAATAATCCTTCCATTCAAACCCCCAATTGCAGAAGCATTTTGGATGTTGTGGCTATGTCAAAATCAAGGTAATGATGATTGCCAACAATTACCTTGTTTACAATTTAATTGTTCTATGTAGCAACCACCTGTATAGGAGTAATTTTCTTATGGATCTCCAGGTTGAGAAGACAATCTACAGGTCATTTAAGAGGAAAAATAAAGAACTATCACTAATACACTTATTTCCTATGTAATAATGAAATCAATCTTATTTCATATTTCCTATGCATATAATTATAGCTACCATACTTATCATCTCCTGAATCCATTTTCTTATATGATCCAGAAAAAATATATTTCACCTGGGCCTGGAATCTGGAGGAATATAGGTGCAAAAGAATGATATTTTAAAGTTAGTACTTTGATATTTGCAAATCTGAAAAATACATTTGGGGAGAGTAATTTTAAATTAAATTTCAAGGTGACTGATTTTACTTTCACTTTTAATAATAAATTTCTAGTATTGTACTTGATCAGAAAAATATAGTCTATGATTTCTTAATTTGAATATACTTACATTTTATTGTATTTTGGGATTATTATATGTTCAACTTGGTAAATGTCTTACAAATAAATGAAAGGATTTCATTCACTGCATGAAAGTTTTATACCACTCCATTGCGTCAAGCGCATTAATGATAATATTAAGACCCCTGATATCTCTGTTTTTATATGTTCCTTTATTTCACACTATAATTTCAGATTTAATATTTTCTGTCATTATGTGCTTCATATGACACATCACTTAGATATGTCATCCTGTTTTGTCATTAAAAATTCTCATTCTATGTCTTTTTGCTAACTTTTTCTTTTCTTGCCTTTTCCTTTCCTCTCCTTTTTCCTTTTCCCTTCCCCTTCCTTCCCTTCCTTTCCCTTCTCTTCCCTATGCTTTCTTCTTTCTTGTACACTTTTTAAATTTATGTAGAAGTGAGATCATTAATAGCTCAAGATTGTCAACATTTGATTTAGTATTAAAAGGTACTGTGGTGGTACCTCACTACCCATCGTTAATTAATTCCAGAACTCATGAGGAGTGCCAAGACTGACCACCTTGGAACACTGAAGCATTTTCTCTTGCAGGGCAGTGTCATGACTCTGCGAGTTCTAGCAAGCGTGATAAGTCCCGGGCAAGTCTCAAGAACTGTAATATGATTTCATCATCAAAATGCCATGAATACAGGGTTTGACAAGTTCTGATGCCCATGAATATCGCGATATGCTTGTATTTATTATTTAATTCATTTTATTCTTCATGTCAGTTGTACATTTCAATATTTTTTATATTCCTGCCTATATATTTCTATAAAGTAAAAGTTTTTCAAGTTTATCAGAGATGTGTAATTCCACATATCAGAGAAAGTATTATCCTCCACAAGAGGAAATCTTTGCTAGAACTTTACTTCTTTATTCATAGCTTTCTATTACACAACATGTGCAATGAGAACTTTAATAAGGTTCTTACTTTCCACTTTCTCTCTCTTTCAACTCCTGGATTTTATTGGAAAACTTGAGGATTCCTGGTCATAGGTTGTAATTAAATGATTCCTCAGGCTTTCATTTATTTAATTTTTAAATTAAAAAAAATCTTTTTCTTTTTTCTTCAAATTTCATTGGCTTTCATATTCAGATTTATAACTATTATATATGCATGATGATGGCAACCAGTAAATGACTGCAAAGTTATTTAATAAAGAATTTGATATATTTCTTTTTTCCATCTCTCAAGCTTTTCTTCCTTTTGCTGTCCCCCTGGCTAAGGTTAATCATTTGGCGTGTGTTTTTCCTGACTATGTCTATGCTCCTACATATATATACCCACATATACTCTAATATGTATGTATGTGTGGGCTATAGGTGAACTTGACAAGAGCAGTCTAATGAGATGGTAGAGGTGAAAATCTCACTGGAGTGGATTCAAGGAGAAGAGAATCTGGAGATTTTGAATATAGTGAACACTTTCGAAGAGTTTGTTGTAAAGGAGCAGAGGAATGAAGTGATTGCTGGAGGTTTTGATGGTAAAGAGATTTTTATAACTTGTTTTTGATGCAGAAGAAGTGACATTCATGAGATGAGGGAATTATTGTGGAAGAAAGAGGAAAATATTGGAATAGTGATATTCTTGAAGAGTCAAAATATTGTATAGTAAGTGGACATGGGAGATAGTACAACCACAGAAAAAGGTGAGAAGATCAGAAGGGATGGTTAGCATAGGTAGTTAGCTGGCTATTAGTAAGAAATGAAGCAAAGAGAGTCAGACATTGAGCTCAATAAATTGGAAAGCTGAATTGGATATTGGGCTTGCTTCATTAGGAAGTTAGAGCGTTCATTAAGCTAGATGTACTAGGAAGCTATAGAATTCGCAGACTCATTCACACACTGTGAGGAACCACTGCATCCTCCACTGAGGGGACTTATCCTTGAAAGAGGCAGGAATAGTCTCCCCAGGGGAATGCCGGTCATGTACCAGATTATGGGATTTTAGGAGAGCAGGAGGGGAAATTCTTCTGCTGGGCACATGCACAGCAGAAACTAGGTGATGCAGTAGGACTTTAGGACATGCACAAGTCAAGATGGAGCAGTGGGAAGTGCTTCTAGTCTGTGCCACGCATAGTGAGAAAGAGCCAAAATGGTGACATAAAGCTTGGGAAAATTTGGGAAAAGAATCACGGGTGTGTTGAAGTTTGTTTTATAACATTGGTTTTGGCAACCACATCACATAATATCTCATTACTACTCATGTCAGAATGTTCTCAATATCTGAGAAGTTTTACTGGATGAATGCTTTGAACTAAACACGCCTGTGATAGCTGAATGGGGCAGAATTAGCATAGCTCGGAAAGAAAGTTCCGCCTGAGGCAGTTCATAGTCGCCTCCTAGCTCGGGCACGCCTGTGCTCGTTCTCTCTTCTCTCTTTCTTTCCCTTAGTATGTTTTTCAGTGCACCTCTACACAAGATTCCATAGTGAACACGTGACAGATAGAATTGGTAGAACAATTTTAAAGCAATATACTCTGTGTATTTATTCTATTAATATTCATTTTTTCCTACATTCATTTTTTAAACGAATCATCAGAACACAGTTTTCTGGTAATGATTTTGGAATTCTCATATATATTAAATTAAAAGTAGCAAATACAATGATGTCCATTAAAATTTAGTAAGAATTTGTTGATGCAAGACACTATACCAACACTTCCATAATATTGGGTTGGCAAAAAAGTTTGTTTAGTTTTTTCTTATGTAAAGTACATGATTGTTTAACTACTAAGCTGTACACCCAAAATCAATACAAAATAAAATTGAAAAACGGAAAAGTCTTGCAATATTGCAGAGAGGTGAGTATCTGGAGTGATCCATGTATACTTCTCCTGATTAAATAAAGTAGTAGCCAACTTAAGTCATGTCACAGGAGAAGAGCATCCCTCGAGTTTGTGTTCAGCAGGAGATGAGTCCAAAGTCAGCCTTCTACAGCTCCATCCATAGCCGTAGGAACAGAATGAGATTTCCTTTAATGCTCCTACTGCTATGCAGATCCTGCTAAAACCTGATATCTGTAATACACAGGGAATCCAACTGCTTTGCAGTTTAGAAGCCACCAGTACTGTTCTGCCTACTAGTGATTAAAAGACTTGAAGGGCTCTTTTTGCTGTATGGAACTCCACTTCAGCTACTCCAGTTGAGGATAAGCAGGGCCTGCTAAGGGGCCTCAAGGCCACCATTTGCTGAGGTCCGATTTCTGGTGCTCTTGTGTATCAGTGCCTGTAATGAATCCTTGTCTCCACTAAGGCACGGGAGAAAATTCTACTGGTATCTGCAAACTCTGTCATGCAGAACCACTTGAATTCCCTGAGGTCATTCACTTAGCTGCCTTTTGGACTGTGTCCTCTCCTGGCTCTTACCAAGGGAATTCTCATGGACCACACCACCTTCTCTATGACCCCATTTTAAAAGAATCACTACTATATAGTTTAAATCACATGTAAGCTGCAGTTACCTCCAAAGACACTATCATATGATTGATATAAACCTTCTTACCAAGGCTGCATGGGTCAAGACTGGGCCAATATAGTCTTTGTTAAAGAACTAAGGTCAGGAGATATCTCCCTGCATACTAGAATTTAAGGGACAGAACCAAATTCCTTTCCCATGTCTAAAGCATCTTCTTCTGTATGCTTTCCCTAAAAAGGTTTACTTATTTTATTTTTCAGTGTTCTCAGCCCAAGCACAAGGGGGCCTTTGGGGACCCACTAACATTACTCTTTCTGGTCTAGCTTCAGTATAACATTAAGAAATAAAATGAATGGTTACAAATGGAACCAAATTATTGCCATTATTATTGTCAGAGGCCAAACTGGAAAATACGACTTCATGTACTAGCCAAAGAGAGTTAGGAGGAATTTGTTTCTTAACAGAGAGCATAGGCTCACTCCCAGGAGAAGAAAGAGGTGATGAGCAGGACATTTCAGCCATTCTTTTAAATTTACCGGTTAGTTAAGACACTTCACCTCTCCAGGGACAGAGCGAGCAATGGAGGAAATACTAATTCAGAATCAAAACAACCAAGCCATCTTCACTTTGAGGAAATCCCAGGAGAAGCATCTA